>CM046876.1:30394711-30674817 GCA_025667525.1 Glebionis coronaria
CAATAGTGACAGAAATAATGGTCGATGTTTGGTTTATTTTTTGAAGTACCGCTAGATCGCTGGATAAAGTACCGTTCGTTGTATCCTGTAAATGGTTAAGTACCGTTTGCTTTGATTGATATCGGATGACATTTATTTTGGTACACATACAGATCTCGACAAAACTGAAAGTACATCAGTTTTTATGGCTCGATTATTGGTGATTTCTATGGAGACGATTGACAATTACTTGTTTGATGTTGGAGTTGATTTTCGCAGGCTTGGTTTCTTATTATATCTTCATTAGGTGAGCAATACACCTTGTCTTTAGACTAAATATATTGTTACAGCTTACAACTGGCTTATAGTTGTGAGGGTTAGCAGTTCCCATGTACCAAAAACTATTGGTGAGCAATACACCTTGTCATTTTGACCAAATATATTGTTATAGCTAACAGCGGCTCATAGTTGTACAGTTTTTGTTGGTTTCAGTTCCCGTTCTTACCTATAAACTGAATCCCCCTTTTGCAATGAAAGAGTTGCATTTTTCTCTAGTTGTTTCGACAAAAAGAGGAAGAGTTTATCAACTAGTGAGCAATTGGGTAAACTGCATGAATCCAGGGGAAGTTTTTCATGCATAATTGAAGATAACTTGTTCGTGCTTATATGGTGTTGACGAAGACTTGCAAGATCTAGGAATGTGTGATTTCCTATCACTTGAAGGAGTTACATTATCGTGCTCAGTGTCTCATTTCGAAGGTAAATGAGGATCTTTGTAAGAGATTGGTTCTACTTATATTTTGGTTGTATGAGTTTGACGTCACATGGATAGTACAAGACATAAGATACAAGCTTGGGAGATTCCACTTCTTCAACAAATGAACGATATTCATTTTTTTTTCATCAGTGATCATCAATTAAAGTTTACAGATTCGTGATTCAAGAGATGATGGATCTAAGTTTCATGGGAAGCTTATTTAATCATCTACATGCACCACTCAAGGGGAAGTAATCACCCAATAAAGTGATCCCTTTATTAATCACCCAAGAAAGTGATTATTCGTTGATTTTCTTCAAGAAGACCCCTATTTGACGAGGTTCCAAAAAGGGGAAGAAGATATCTATGGTGTATGTTTAAAGGAGATATATGGATGTTTTGTCATCATCAAATAGAGGAGATTGTTGGGAATTCAGATTTGACGATAACAAAACCAAAAGTACTTGTAAGTACCGTTAGTGAAATCCAAGTACCGCTAGTGTAATCCATGTATCGCTAGGGTAAATCCAAGTACCCCTAGCTTACGCAAGTACCTTTAGTGTTATTGAAGATGTAGAGATCTTCAGAAGATTCTAGAGAATGAAGATAAGTATGAAGAATATTGTGAAGATATTCTTTATACTTAGAAGATATACTTGCTTTATTATGTTTATCTCCTTGTAAACCCTAGCACCTCTAGTATATAAAGAGGGGCAGGGCATTCATATTATTCATCCAGCATAGCTAGAACTCCCATGAGAGTCGACTAGCATAGTACACACATGTGTACTAGTTAGGTTTGATTTATTTGATATAATGAAAACCTTGTTAGAATAGTAATATTGTTTTTCTTATTATTATTCCGCTGCGCATACAATATTACTATGTCCCTAGATCTAAGGTCTAAACAACCTAGAGTTCTAACGATCCTAGAGTCCCACCGTGTACTCACATTAATAAGGTAGGCTCATAAATTTTATTATTTATCTGATTAAAGGTGTGTACAATAGAAGGATGGGATGTTTTGTGACTTTCTGGGAGGAAGCAAAGCGTTCAAAGTGGGCAAAAGTGGGCAAATGTTAACAGCAAGTAATATTTTTGGTGCCGCTGTCAAATATTATTTAGCCGCTGACAGATGACAGTGGATTGACTTATCCGCTGACACGTGAAATCTAGTCGCTGACACTTGTAATCTAGCCGCTGACAGCGTTGTTCGCAGTCACTGACAGAAAGTTTTGAAGATTTTTGGTTTGGAGTTTGGTTTATTCACAGCAACTAGTTCTTAAAGGTATAAAGGCTCGTTTTATTTTCATTGATTACGAAGAAAAGTTTTTATTACTTGTTTAAAGACGAAGTAGATTTTCGCGGATTGATGTTCTATCATATCTTCAAATTTTGTCAGCATTTGAAGGTAACTTGTATTCTTTTAATTTGTGACAACGGACTTGATAAAAAGGTAGCAAAGGTATGAGATTTTTCTTAAGACGCTCTATGCTCATATTTGCTAGAGAACCCTTTTTTCAAGAGACTACTCATTATAGCCGTGAGTTTTATAGTCTACTCATTATAGCCGTGAGTTTTGGAGTCACATGTTTAGTACAAGACATGGAATATAAGTTCGGGTTATTCTATTTCATCGTCAAGTAAGTCATAATTAGATTTCTTCATATGTGATCATTACATAAAGCCTACAGAATTTGAAGATTCAAGATACTTGACAAAAGTTGATCTTATTTGGTTCTATTCAACCATTGGAAGTTGCTCTTTTCAAAGATACTACTACTTGGGTACGTATACTATTCGTCATTTAAAGATGGCACTACATGTTAGATTCTCTCATCATGGATGGTACTACATAGTATTCGTTTCTGCATGTGGTTAGTTATTCGTTTGCTTTTGATGGTTGATACTTCTACTTTTATTCAAAAGAAATGGTGAATGCATGGCATAAGGGGAAGCTTATTGTTCTAAGCGTTACATCATTTACATGATACTTGTATGCTTCATAGTTGTCTACGTGTCACTACTTCCTTGTTGATGTGACAAAAAGGGGAAGAAGTAATAAATTAAGGGGAAGATGGCAACTTGAAGAACTAGTGTCATGAAAGAAAGTTGTTTGTTTTGTCATATCAACTAAGGGAAGGTTGTTGGGTCAAATATTGAGTTGATGTGACAAAATAAACAAAATAAGAAGACAAGGACTAAAATATACAAGAAGCAATTCTACAAGCTGGTGGAGTCTTTTTATTATTATGTTAGCTTTCTTTGTAAGCTATGTTTTCTAGTATATAAAGAAAACATAGACCGTAGGTTTTACATAACATTCATTCACAATGTAACCTACAATAAGCTTTGATCTCTAGGCATGGGATTCAATGTATACATGCCTAGAGTTGTTTGTGTTAATCATTAATACAAGCACACTTTGGGAGAATTCAACTTGTTAACATCTTGTTCATATTAATGTTCTATTCCGCTAAGTTTTATACATATGAACATTGATAATCCAAGATATAATGGTTCTTAACCATTGAGTCCAACGATCCATAGACTCCACAGGGATGTACACATCCACCACCGTACCGTATACACTGCATGATTGCCAAAGGTCGCAAGATGTGAAAGATGCAGGAAAATGTGTCACAAACACCGACTTGGAAATCTTGAAAACTCTATCTTCCTTAGCAACATGACGATTCCTAACATCGTTTCATTGATTACGGGAAAATGCCATATGAACTTAAGAGAAGAAACAAAAACCCTAACAAAGAGCAATACAGTGAAACCCCTAAAAAATCACAAAGAACCCTAGAAAATCAAATCAACCGAATAAAGAATGATTAATGAACACAACAGAAAACGAAATCATCCTACGAAACCTAACCAATCACACTAAGATAAGGATCAACCTAGGTCAAAATCCTAGCCCAGTCACAACACTAGGGTGAACAAGATGATCCGTAACATGAGTCATTATAATCAAACGTTATTCAAAGAGATGACCAACCAGAATCCAATGATTAGGGTTAATAATAATTTCTAATAAAGAAAAACTCAAGATCCAAACCAGCGTAAAGTTGCTCGCTCTTAGAAGATTGCCGAATGGAATCGATTGTAAGACAGCAGGGACTTTGCCATAATTGAATTACAAGAGTAATACAGGATTAGAAGATTGAAAGTTAGCCCAACATGAATAAGAATTAAGGTATGTTTTCTTTATCATTATGTTAATTACATTATGTGCATAGATAATCGATCCTATCTACTGAGTTTTACTCTTGATGCATGAATAATTGATTCGTATGGTTGTTAAATTCCAACAATAATGCAGTATCAATATGTTATCATATACTGATAATGCTTTATCATATATTGGAGAATTTAAGAGTTACAAGTATTATCATATATGATACTGCATTATCATATGTGATAATGCAGTATCATATATTACAAAATTTAAGAGTTATAGGTATTATCATACATGATATTGCATTATCATATATGATACTAAAAAGGGTAAAAATTATGCTACAAAAATAAGATAAAAACTTTAACAAAATAGGCATATTATACAAAAGTGACATCACCATACAAAATGATTTAGTATTTAACTGCCTAAAACATTACATCACCATATAAAATTTCCAAAAGATAAACTATTTAAACGCCTAAAACAATGTAGGTTGATCTCATGTATCAACATTTTTGTTGCAAACCTGACACTCGTCTTTTGTCATCTCATGCATGTGTCCTTATTTATTCTTTTCAGACGGGAATCCGATGTTTCACGTCTTTGCATTGTATTTTTGTAGCTCACTTTGATCCGATGATTATTTTTTATATATTCACTTCATTGGCCTTGAGACGACTGAATTCTTCAAAATATCTTAAAAACAGACTTGGTTTTAGTTTCAAAAACATTATCATATTCAATATATTACAGAAGTTGAATTTTAAGCAGATTATCAGATATGATAATATACACACAATTATCTTTTAAATACTCACCAAGAGATCAAAGACTTGCTTGTATTTTGTTTTGCACATTATCATATATCATATATCATAGTGTTAATTAAGTTGACTTTGTAGACAGATTATCATATATGATATATCTATCATATATGGTATATTGAGGTATCATATATGATATATTACACAAGGTTTTTTTCAGTCAACTTATCATATATGATACTTCACTAACAGTTCATATTATATATGTTCAGTGTAGGTTAAGTAATAAAACATGATAATTCATAAAATTAAGCTAATAAATTGGTTTATATTTCACTAACAGGTCATATTATTCAAATCAATCAACTAATGAGTTATCTTATCCTTCAACATAATAAATACACATATATCATCAAATAGGCTAAATTATAAGCTTATAAAATCAGATGAAAACATATTTATACACTTAATCACATCAAATAAGATAAAAATGATAAATTCATAATGATGACGTATAGTCCCTAGTCAGGATGGATAGTCTGACTCACGGGTACTACCCGCATCCATCAGGAATGGATTGATACTTATGCAATGCGCGCGCAGCCCAGGAGGTCTGGTAAGTCGTTGTCGCACATGTGGTTAATTACTTAACCAAGGTCCTCGTCGCAGTGCGACAGGATCAGACAGAATATAACCTATATTATAGTTATATTCGCCTAAGGAAGAAGGATATACACTTAGCTTGGTTAGGCGATAAAGATCAAGCTATTTGGAGTCATTATCTCTTCCTTAGGCCGCAAGAACATGGAGCCCAGTCTGGACTCTCTTGGGTATAAAAGGAACCCCCATGGTTCCACAAAGGTACGATATACACAATACCCTAAACACTATACACTCAAATCGATTACTTACTCTCACGCTGGAGTCTAATCGTGGGTCACAAACCCATGGTAAGCCTAACGGTGTTTGTTTAGTACGTAGGGTCCTCAAAGAAAGTTTCACTTGGTGCAAGAGCCGGAGTCCACAAGACCCCGAATTAAGCCTAATTCGGGTCAAGCTCGGTCCATCCAACTTTTGTATCAACAAGTTGGCGCCATCCGTGAGACCCTACATTAAGCTCTAAAGTAATGACGAAAAACGGTACGCGTGATGGCCATCGAAGGTCCTCGACGGTAGATGGTCATATCACATCCGCGAATGTTACTCCTGGATCTTCCAGTGAGGCAAACACTCGAGATGTAACAAATCCACCTTTCAGAGGAACAGACGTACTATTCTCAACTCCCCTACCTACGGTAGAGGAAAGGAAAGTAGAGCGAGACACAATCCAGCCTCATCCTAATAAACAAAAAAGAAGGATACTCCACGAAGAAAGCGAGGAAGTTGTTGCTACGGAAGCACGCGCAATGGAAGAATATGTAGCCACTAACCTACAATGCCTCGTACCGCTGGTTGCCAAACACGGAAAGAACTAGAAGCGAACGATAGGAAAGGAGCGCGCAGAGCGCGGAGAATCCTCTAAAGGCAGTCCATCAAGATCGAGTGATAACCACCCTGCAAAGCGCGGGCGTAAATATTACTCCTCAGATGACCAAATCTTCTCACAACCTTTGAGAAGAGCCAGAAAAAATGCTTTCACAAGACGCATACAGTATTACGCGGATATAAGAAAGCGTCGCATGCCAGCAAACGTGAAAACGTATGATGGCACCTCAGATCCGGTTAACCACTTAAAAGTCTTCGAATCTCAAGCAGGCATTGAACAATGGCCAGAACCGGTATGGTGCAATATGTTCAACTCTACACTCGTAGGAAACGCGCGGATCTAGTTTGATAGACTCCCGCCGTGAACAATTAATGGGTATGAAGTGTTGCGGAAAGCATTCAAAAGAAACTATGTGCAACAAAAAAGGCATGATAGGAGTGCTGTATCACTTGCTAGAATCAAGCAGAACCAGGGCGGGTACCTGGAGGATTTTTTAGAACGTTTCAAGAGTGAGTGTCTTCAAATAAAAGAATGCCCAGAGATCTTGAAAGTATCTTGCTTCATGGCAGGTATACCCAACACCGATCTAATTATAAAGCTGAATGAAAAAACACCCGAAACCTTTGATGGAGTACTTCGGAGGGTAAGATCCTTCATACATGGGGAATCAGCTGCCTCAGAAGTCATGCAAAACTCTCATGACTACATATCTCTCGACGTGCCCAGTAGAGGGCCAAGCAGGCCAAATAGGCCGGGAGGCATCGATTACCGAGGAAATAAAAGAGAGAGGCGAGCCAGTAACTTCAGGTTTACTCCCCTTAAGCTAACCCAAGGGAATCCTCATATCAGAAGGCGCGAAATTCCCAAGACCATTACCAATGACCACCCCGGTAGAAAGACGCGTCGGCAACAGATATTGTGAATATCATGATGAGAAGGGGCACGCTATGAACGAATAAATTCAGCTACAAAAACATATCAAGAATATAGTGAAAGAAGGCAAGCTAAAACACATTGTCAAAGAAACCGCAGAGGGAGAGAAACCAAAAACCGCTAACGCACATGTTTACATGGTGGAAGCATGGCAGCGAAGGACAAAGCAAAAGGTGAGCAAAAAATTCTCGAAAGGAAGAGACATCTCCTTCCCTCACCTCAGCGCGAGGAATGTGGCAGAAGGCCCGTTAGTTATAGAAATAAACATTGGCGAACACATCATGCATCATATGTATGTTGATAGAGGCTCATCAACGGATATAATGTATGAGCATTGTTTCTTAAAACTCAACGCAGAAGTAAAGAGCCAAATGGTGCTTGCAACCTCCCTGCTCATTGGATTCAGTGGGGAAGCGGTGTGGCCTTTAGGCCAACTGAAGCTAGTAGTCAAAGTGGGAATCGATGAACATTCAACAGAAGTTTCCATGAAATTTTTAACTTTACGGTCGCCATCGCAATATAACAGAATTATTGGGCGACCTGCCATACTAGCAATGCGAGCAGTACCTTCTACAGCTCATGGCATGATAAAGTTCCCAGTGGAGGGAGGAATCGTGACAATCTTCAATACAGCAACAATGCTCCCGGAGTGCAACACGATCACGAAACCCCCTCGGGTTATGATGGAACCCAAGGTAAACTCGCCGCCAAATCTAAAAGTAGCAGTCCATCCACATTATCAGATCAAGAGATAATGATCGGAGGAACATTGTCTGACAAGGGAAAGGCAGACATGTGTCGCCTCTTAAAGGATAACCTAGACGTTTTCGCATAGGAACCTAAAGACATGACGGGGGTACCAAGGTCAATAGCTCAACACAAGCTTCAATTCCGCGAAGGATACCCCCCAGTTAGGCAAAAAAAAGGGCAGGCCCCAGAACACAACAACGTGACACAGGAATCATGCGAGAAGTTTACTACCATGATTGGCTTGCTAACCCAGTAATGGTTAAAAACATGATGGCAGATGGCGCAAGTGTGTTGACTTCACAGACCTTAATAAGGCTTGCCCACAAGATTGCTATCCACTCTCGGAGATAGATTGGAAAGTAGAATCATTGTGTGGATATCCTTTTAAGTGTTTCTTGGACGCATACAAAGGATACCACCAGATACAAATGGCAGAACAAGATGAAGAAAAAACAACATTTCATACAAGCCAGGGGGTGTATTGCTATACAAAAATGCCATTCGGACTTAAGAACGCAGGGGCCACGTACCAACGGTTGGTCGATAAAACATTTGAAGGTCAAATAGGTTGAAATTTGGAGGTATATGTTGATGACCTGGTAATAAAACGTCACACAGAGAGTGAACTTATCCGGGATATTGAGGAAACATTCTAAACACTTAGGAGAATAAACATGAAGTTGAATCCAAAGAAATGCACTTTCTAGGCCACAGAAGACATGTTCCTATTATACATGATTGACCCTAATGGCATCAAACCTGTTGGGAATAAATTAAGGCCAGATCACTTGAACGCTGACAAGAACAACTCAAGCGTTGACAAGATCAAAGTGAGCGCTGATAGCATAAGCGTTGACAAGTTAAAGTCAAGCGTTGACAGATTGAAGACAAGCACTGATGGAAGATGTGAGCTACACGTTTATTATATTCTAGAATACTTCTAGTAAAGATAAGCTCGACATTGTATTTTCTATTATTATCTTTACCTAGAATAGTTGATTCGTAGCTTATTGTACAAGACTTCTTAATCTATAAAAGAAGATCTTTTAGGTTAATGTTTGATATAAGTTTTCATAAGTATTCGCAAGTTAAACCTCTTTCATTGTAATCAAGTTCGTTTATTCTAATACAAGTGAAAGTTTGTTTAACATCTTTGTGTTTTAGATCAAGTGTTAATTCCGCATAACACTTTGTTACTTTATTCATAAGCAAAGGTTTCTCTACGTGTAGTACTTGATCTAATCTCGTATACACAAAGCTTAATCGATCTAAGTTTGGGATCAACAAGTGGTATCAGAGCTTGTTGAGAAACTTTTGATCTTTAAGTAACGCAAGAACCCTAAAACACCAAAAACCCTAAAATTCTCAAAACCCTAAAAACATCATGTCTGGCACAGATCAACCTGCTGCTTTGCTACAAAACAACTCCTCAAATCCTAGTATCAAAATTCCCATGTTTGATGCCAGGAACTTTGAGCTTTGGAAGTCAAACTTTGAGCAATATATAGCTATTCATGACTACACTCTTTGGGAGATTGTCGAATATGGGAACACATTCGACAAAGCAGCAAAGATTGCTGCTGCAATTGCCACAAGGACAGTTGTTCCTAATTGTCCTGAAGCTGATAAGAGGGAAAAGCCTGGAGATGGGAGAGCTGTAGCTGTTGAAGATATAGCCAAAAAGAGGGTGGACATGAAAATCTTGAACATCATGAAACACGCCCTAGGTCATGAGAATCAGCACAAGTACAAACGCTTTGAGTCTGCAAAAGAGCTTTGGGAAGCTCTTGAAGTAGCACATGGTGGCAATGCTGACACAAAAGAAGAAAAGAAGAAGCAACTCTTGCATGAGTATGCTGTCTTTAAAGCTCAACCCAATGAAAATCTCAGCAGTGTGAGAAGTAGACTTCTTGACATCACAAGTCAACTTTCCTTCATGGGAACACATATTGATGACCCTGAATTGAATGCTACTTTTCTCAAAAGCCTTGGTGATGTATGGAAGATTGAGACAAGATCCATTCTTATCAATAATACCCACAAGACCTCCAGGTTTGATGACATCTTCAACAAACTAAGACTGTTGGAGAATGAATGGCAATTGGATAGTGATAATAAATCTTCCAGTAGTAACATGGCCTTCTTCTCACAAAGTGAAGGCCAATTTGATTCCATGAACTTCTATGGACATCCAGCCACTGGATCTCAAGGTGTCAGCGCTGGATGTCAGTCTGTCAGCGCTGGATCATATCCTGTCAACGCTTTATACTCAAGCGCTGACACACACAACTTTGGCGCTGATAGACTTAAACCTGGTGGTTTAGATCTAGATACTGTGTGTGCATTCATTGCTTCTTTGCCCAGTGATTCAAGGATTACATATGAAGATCTTGAGCAGATAAGTGATGAACAATTGGAAGAGATGGACATCAAGTGGACTATGGCTCTTGTAAGCTTAAGAGCAAACAGGTTTAATAAAAGGTTCAAGAAGAAGATGACCTTTAATGCTAAGGATGTTGCTGGCTTTGACAAGTCCAAGGTTGAGTGCTACAACTGTCATAGGATGGGGCACTTCATGAGGGAATGTAGATCTCCAAGAAGATCTGATGCTGGTAAGCCCTCAAGCCAAATGGTTAAGAGCCAAGATCCCAAGGCTATGGTTGATGTTCATCAAATTGATGGTGTTGGAGAATGGGACTGGAGCTGGATGGCCAAGAATGAGGAAGAGGACAGAGCTTTGGTTGCTGAAGTTAAAGAAGAGCATGTTGAATATGCTCTCATGGCACACTCCTCCTCTTCATCAGATAATGAGGTATATGATGATGCTTTCTGTTCTAAGGGTTGTCGTTTAAATACTGAAAAACTAAATCAAGAGATAGTAAAATTATTAGATGAGGCTAGTACTGAAAGATGCAAAGTATCTAATTATCAAATTGCTCTTACCCAAACAGAAAAGACAGTAGCTGAGTATAAGAAAATGGAGTTTGATTTAAAGGATCAAATAAATATCTTAAAACATGAGTTACATCAGAGTAAAGATGTTCAAGATATAGTAAATAGGGTTAATCTTGATTTGATAGCTCAGTTAGAGAGGCCAATAAGAATAAAGATAATGTGAGTCTTAAAATCCAGAGATTTGATAAGGCCACACAATCCCTAGGAGAGTGTGTTAGTAAACAAAGAGACTCTAAGGACATGAGTGGGATTGGGATGAATAATTATACTGGTGTTCCACCACCAGCTGGGGATTTCTATGGTGTCCAATCAAAAGATTTATCTTGGACTGGCTTGCCAGAATGCCAAGAGGAGGAATTCATTCCTCCACCTAGAGTGACTTCCCCAGTTGAGGAATACAAGCAAAAACTGACTGACCTAGATGAGTGGAAGAAAGCTAACCACACCTTGTTTGTTAAGGGAGGGTTGTTGTGTGAAAGTCCAAATGAGCCCACACCAAACATGATACCAATTGTGGAGTCCAATGATCCTAAACCTATTAAGATCACACACCCTACCACTGGCAAAGCTGTTGACCTTGGCCCACAAACTGTTAGAAAACCTAGTGTTAAGTATGCAGAGATGTATAGGAATACTAGGTCACCAAAAAGCCAAGTTAGTAACCATGGAACAGGCTTCTTTGCTTCTAGACCTAAGACTATGTCTAGAAAAGCTTGTTACACATGTGGTAGCTTCTCACATTTGGCATACAAATGTGTCAACGCTTCCAATGTCAACGCTGATAGGAACCATTTCAGCGCTGACAAAAGTCAACATAGGTCAAACACTGTCAGACCCAATACCTTTGTGAACAAAAGTTCACAAGTTGTTAGACCAGCCCCATTCTTTTCTAGAGGGTCTAACACACAAGGCCTAAGACCTTTTCAAAAGTCAAACACTTGGTCCAATAGGCAATGGGTTCCTGTAGCAAACCCTAGGTTCAACGCTGATAAAGGCAATCGGGGCGCTGACAAGAGCAATTTCAGCGCTGACAGACACACTGCCAAACCTAGGTATTTGCAACCACAGGGAAATAGGTCTAAAGCTTCTACTAGCTTAACATGGAGACCAAAACAAGACCAAAACTCTAATTCTACTGGTGTTTCTATGACATGCAACAGGTTTCATTATATTTCAAAAGCAATGTCAACACCAATTGGGGTTAACTGGGAATTTCATTCTAAAAGGGATGAAAATGGGGTTGTTATGAGAACCAAGTCTGTTCTTGTTGAACAACCAGATGAATCCAAGTCTTCCAAGGCTTGGGTTCCCAAAGAAAACTAATGTGTTTTCTTTATGTGCAGGGCATTCAGAAGAAGATCAATGATTATGGATACTGGGATAGTGGATGCTCAAGGCACATGACAGGAAAGGAAGACTATCTGACAAACTTCATTCCTATTCAGGATGGTGATAAGGTATACTTTGGAGGGGGCTACGGCACCATCACTGGAAAAGGAACCCTTGTCACCAACAACCTACGGTTTGAGAATGTCTTCTTGGTAAAAGAACTGGATTATAATTTGTTTAGTGTATCACAAGTGTGTGATAACAAAAATAAGGTTCTTTTCACAGATACTGAGTCCTTGGTGTTAAGCAAAGATTATAAGCTCCCTGAGGAAAAATACATAGATTTTAGAACACCAAGGCATAAAGACATATATAATGTGAATCTTAATGGAATTAAGGTAAATAATAAAATGATGTCATGTCTTTATGCTAAAGCCTCAGTAGATGAAAGTAATCTTTGGCACAGGAGATTAGGGCACATAAACTTTAAGAATATTAATAGACTTGTGAGGCTTAGTTTAGTTGATGGTTTGCCTGAAAAAGCTTTCCACAATGACCACACTTGTGTTGCATGTCTTAAGGGCAAGCAACACAAGGTCTCATTCAGGTCTAAACAGGTGAACTCTAGTTCTAAACCACTTCACTTATTCCATATGGACCTCTTTGGTCCAACTAATATAGAAAGTTTGAAGGGTAAATCATATTGTTTTGTTATCACTGATGATTTTTCCAGGTTTACATGGACTTTCTTTTTAGCCAAGAAAAGTGAAACTGCCCAAAGTCTGATTAATTTCATTACCCAGATTGAAAAGAAAAATGGTAATGAGGTCAAAATTATTAGAAGTGACAATGGGGGTGAGTTTAGAAATCAGTTGTTAGATGATTTTTGTGCCAAGAAAGGGATTACTAGGCAGTTTAGCATAGCTAGAACCCCACAGCAAAATGGGGTTGCTGAAAGGAAGAATAGAACCCTAATTGAAGCAGCCAGAACTATATTGGCTGATGCCCACTTTCCTATAGCCTTTTGGGCTGAAGCTGTTAACACAGCTTGTTATGTTCAAAATAGGGCATTGGTCAACAAAATACATAATAAGACACCTTATGAGTTACTTTGGGGAAGGAAGCCAAATATTGGCTTTCTCAAGCCTTTTGGATGTCATGTAGTTGTTTTAGAAACTAGTGAGGTCCTAGGTAAATTTGACTCAAAAGGTGATGAAGGCTACTTCATAGGTTATTCAGTGCAGAGCAAAGGATATAGGGTTTACATTAAAAAGGAAAAACGTATACTTGAAAAAGTACATGTTAGGTTTTTAGAGAGTAAACCTAGTGATCCTGAAAGTGGTCCAAATTGGTTGTTTGACTTAGAACCTTTATCTAGAGCTTTAAATTATATGCCTGTTACTGATCCAGACATTGTGAAGGTAACTTCAAGTGTTTTAGAAAAGAGAATTGGTAATGTTTCAGGTATACAGGTTGCTAAGGAGGATGGACCACCAGCAGTTAAATCATCTCCCACACAAGAATATGTTACACTTCCTATATGGACAGATGAGTATTATGCTGCTGCTGCTGCTAGAAAAGATAATGGTGGTTTTCAAATACCACCAAATACAAACATGCATACTTCTTCAGGCGCTGACAAAGGGAAATCAAGCGCTGACAAGAGCAATTCAGACGCTGATGGATCAGACGCTGACACCAACAGTTCAAGCGTTGTTAGCCCAAGCGCTGACAAACAAGGATCAGACTTTGACAACACCTTTGCACATCTTTTCTCTTCCCATTTTGAACAAGGTGGACCTTCCAATGTTCATGAAGAGATTCATGTTGATCAAAGAGAGTCTGATGAAGAAGATATTGGCAACATGGAGCGTGAAGTTGAGGACACCAGACTTTTTGAAGGAGGAGTTCTCACTTCCACAGCAAAGGATCACCCCTCATCTCAGATCATTGGTGATGTTATGGCTCCAGTTCAGACAAGAAGATCCCATCAAAGTCTTGGTGGATTTATTGCCAATATACACAAGAAGGTTGATACCCCTCTTGTACAAGCATGTTTGTTTGCCTGTTTTCTGTCACAGGAAGAACCCAAGAAGATTTTTGATGCTCTCAAAGAACCAAGTTGGGTGGAAGCAATGCAAGATGAGCTTCACCAATTTGCTATACAAGATGTTTGGGAGCTGGTTGATTGTCCTAGATATGTGAGACCAATTGGGACAAGATGGGTTCTAAGGAACAAGAAAGATGAAAGGGGTATTGTGGTCAGAAACAAGGCACGTTTGGTAGCTCAGGGATATACACAAGAGGAAGGAATTGATTATGAAGAAGTTTTTGCACCAGTTGCAAGAATTGAAGCTATAAGAATTTTTCTAGCTTATGCCTCTTGTATGAACTTCACTGTTTATCAAATGGATGTGAAGAGTGCTTTCCTCTATGGAACAATTGTTGAGGAAGTATATGTCATGCAACCTCCTGGTTTTGAAGATCCTGAAAATCCAGACAAGGTTTATAGAGTGAAGAAAGCTATGTATGGACTTCATCAAGCCCCTAGAGCATGGTATGGTACCTTGTCTACATATTTAGTGGACAATGGATTCAAGAGGGGCACCATAGATCAGACACTATTCACAAAGAAGAAAGGAAAACATGTGTTGCTTGTGCAGGTCTATGTTGATGACATCATTTTTGGGTCTACTGATCCAAAAATGAGTGAGGACTTTTCCAAGCTCATGACAGATAAATTCAAGATGAGTGCAATGGGTGAGATGAACTTCTTTCTAGGTTTACAAGTTCAGCAGAAAGAAGATGGTATCTTCATCTCCCAAGACAAGTATGTAGCTGAAATCTTGAAGAAATATGGTTTTTTTCCACATGAAAAGGATGCTTCCACTCCTATGGATAGGGAACACCCTTGGGGAAAAATTGGAGCTGGAAAGGATGTGGATGTTAGGCACTATAGATCAATGATTGGTTCATTGATGTATCTTACAGCCTCAAGACCTGACATCATGCCTGCTGTGTGTGCTTGTGCACGCCATCAAGTGACTCCCAAAGAATGTCACCTTTTTGCTGTGAAAAGAATTTTTAGGTACCTAAGATGTTATCCAGATCTTGGCTTGTGGTACCCAAAAGATTCTCCATTGGATCTTATTGCATATTCAGACAGTGACTATGGTGGTGACAAGTTTGATAGGAAATCCACAACTGGTGGATGCCAATTTCTTGGGAGTAGATTGATATCTTGGCAATGCAAGAAACAAACAGTGGTGGCGAACTCTACAACTGAAGCAGAATATGTTGCTGCAGCTGCTTGTTGTGGACAAGTCTTATGGATTCAGAACCAGCTGTTGGATTATGGGTATAATTTTATGCATACCAAGATTTTTGTAGACAATAACAGTACTTTATGCATTATTAAAAATCTTGTGCATCATTCTAAAACCAAACACATAGAAATTAGGCATCATTTTATAAGAGATTGCTTTGAGAAAGGTTTAATACAACCAGATAGGGTAGCCACAGAAGATAATGTGGCTGATTTATTAACTAAACCTTTTGATGCTGGAAGATTTCAATATTTGGTAACAAATATTGGAATGGTTAATCTCACTTAATATGTGTTTTGGAACCTTTTTGTAAAAGTATGTACAGGATAATGCATTGTTATTGGTCTTTGTGATGATTTAGATTTTTCCACTTTACTTTTCTAACACTGACAAAGGTGAATGTAACGCTGATAAGTGTTATTTTTCCGTTGTTAGAGATATTATTGTCTAACGCTGACAAGAGTTCCTTCAACGCTGATACGTGTTGTCGGGACGCTGTCAGCAACAAATGTTAGTTTTGTGGTTTTCATCTAAATGTGTAGGTAGGTGGTAGCTTTATGCCATTGGATACAGAGTTGCTTATGGATCTTTGAAGAGCTATTTGGACATGTTTTTGTTTATGGATGATGGTTGGAATATTTATATTCCTATCTTGACATAAATTTTTTTAATGTTCATATATATTTTAAGAAGCTCATGTATCATAGTTTAAGGGGAGGTTTAAGGAACCTTTAGGACTCTTGGGTATTCTTACAATACTCTCATCACAATTCTAGATTGTGTCCACAGGTGAGTATGGGTTAGTTTTACTAAACCATGAGGCACTGTAGCATGCATAGTATATCAACTTTGCATGCTGCCAAGACATTTTTGGCCTAGAATTGGTTGTGGTCTGTTGGGAGACTTGGGAATCATTTTGATATGGGTTTTACCTGGGAGTAACAAGGATTTTATAAGGTAACTTGGTTGTTAAGAATTTTGGTTAGCAAGGGACACTAGAGGACTGTTATGTCTATCTTGCTTATGCAAGTGTGCATAACTGGACAGTGCTTGCCGCCCTATGATAATTATCAGCTTTTGGTTATCTTCTCTAGGATAAATTACTTGTTAAGGTCATTTTTCACTTTTTAAAACAATTTTATTTTTGGACGCTGACAAGATTTTTCCAAGCGTTGTTGTGACCAAAATGGACGCTGACATGGCTTTAGGCGAACGTTGACAAGATTATAGCCATTGGGCGTTGATAGGTTATATTTGACCGTTGACAATCAATGGGACCTACCCAGTTGTTACTTTTTGACATATTTTCAAGCCGTAATTTTAGGAGTTGTTACTTTCATTAAATGCATGAGATAACTTATCACTTTTTCAATATTTTCATGATTAGTTTTTGAAAATCTTTGCCTATTTTTGGGCCAATCACATGCATTCATCCACTCCTATAAATTTGGCTCCTATTTTTTAACAGGGTATCTATAATTCTTGTCTAACAACTTTTCTCTTATCAACCTTCATCTTTTATACTTCAAATTAACAGCTTTCATCAATGGCACCAAGATTTAACTCAGCAGAATTGGATTTGGGGTTCAAGTCTCAACACAACATGATTGCTTATCTTGTTGCTGATAATACTTTGTTTCCTCAATACACACAGATGGTGGAGTATTTGAACGCATCTCCATTAAGGTATGCTCTTTCTCATGCGCCACTTATTCCAGTCACACACATTAAACAGTTTTGGAACACTGTTAGTTCCTCAACAGTTAATGGAGTGACCACATTAAGTTCTATTGTTCATGGGAGATCTTGGGTGGTTACTGAGGCCTTGGTACGCCAGGCCTTGCATCTTAATGATGCTGATGGTATAACCATTCTTCCCATATCTGAAATAGAACAAGGGCTTAGGGCTTTGGGATACCCTATTCCTGATGAAGGTACTCTTAATAAGTACCATAAGCAGGAATTTCCCCCAGCCTGGAAGTACCTCATTCACATTCTTCTTCAATGTTTGAGTCCCAAATGTACTGCACATAATGAGATCAATAGATCCATTGCAACTGCTATTGTGTGTATTGCAACAGTGCAAAAATATAACTGGTCTAAAATGATTTTTGAAGGAATGTGTAAAAACAAGGGGACAAAAATGACTTTAGCTTATCCCCGTTTTCTGCAAATGATTTTTGATGCTCAAAGATATTGTTCAAGGGATCACAATGATTTTTATAAAATCCCTGAACAAAAGAAAGCTATTTTTACCAAGATGAACTCACCACCTCATAGAGACCTACCTTTAACCCCAGCCATGCTTGCTGTTATTGCAGCAGCACAACCCCAACCAGACCCCCAACCTCATATTGACCCTCACCCACAACTTGAACCTATCCCTGAACCTTTACCCTCACCTGACCAAATGCAAATAGACCAAAATCCCTTTGACGCTGACACATCTAATGTGAGCTGTTGATGTGCCTATTTCCACCACTGACACCCAACCATCACAATCCCAAACACCCCTTAACCAACCCACATCTACACCTTCTTCTACACCATCTTCCACACCACCTGAATATAGGTTGTTTAAACGCCAAAGGACTGCTGGAGTGTTCTCCTCTGGTGGTCCTAGCCATGAAGCAGAGAGAACCACCACCACAAGTGTGGCTGGTGACCTGGATGAGGCTGGGACTATTGGTTCTGGCTTAGAAGCTGGCCAAGGCAGTCCCACCATAGTTAAGTCCTCATCCATGCCCAATGAATCTGACTTGGGAGGTCAAATCCCCATTTCAGAAGAGGGCAGACTGGAACCAATGACTCTTTTGGAATTGACGGCTGTCTGCATTAGCTTGCAAAAACAGAATGCAGACTTGGTACAAATTGTCAGTAACCAAGGCCTTGAACTCAAGGAATTGAGGGAGAGGATTGTTGTTTTGGAAAGTGTTCATGCAAAGGGAGGTATGGAGGAGTCTTCCAAAGGGGAGGAAGATCAAAGAAATCTGAGTGATAAGAGCAGTCAAGATGGTCAATCATTGGATGTTGCTGAAGCTCTTACTACTTTGAAGGAACAAACAGGTTTTGATACGTCCTTGATCTCTCCAACCAATTTAAATTTATCATTTACAGATATGTTGAGAGAGGTTACACAAGGCGCTGAGGGAAAATATTTGAGCGTTGACAAGACAAGTTTGGACGCTGATAGAAGTATTTTGGGCGCTGATAGAGGAAATTTGGGCGTTGACAGATCTGCATATGGAGGTGATGTATTCCAGTCATCATCTATCATCAAAGATGTTCCTACTCAGGTATTATCATCTACTCTACCAACAATTGCACCAACAGATAAGGGTAAGGGTAAGATGGTAGAAGAAATTGTTCCAAAGAATGCAGCTCAGGTTGAATTTGATAGAAGATTGGCTGAGCAAATGATGGAACAAGGTGAAAAGGAAAAGTCACCATTTGTTGTGACTTCTGAAAAAGAAAGTGATGGAGCTAGCTCAGATTCAAGTGTGATGATTGTTGAACCAGAAAGACTTGAGTATGGTGATGAGCTTGCTAGGGAAAAGCTGAGAGATTTAAAGTTGCAGATTGATTTTGATATGCCAGAGGTGGTTCAGATGTACAATTCTTGGGAAGAAAGCTGTATGGATAATCCAGACTTGACCATTTCAGATCAGATATGGGGTTTGGAAATTCTTCTTAGAGTTCAGAAGGATTGTAAGGTGATTTTGAAGCACAAGGCAAGCAACATTCTCTCTGAGTTGAAAAGGGATAGAAGGAAGCTCTACTTTATGTTGCTCAAATGTCATGGAGTTGGATGGACACATCAGAAGCTGAAGGCTTTGACATTTGATGAGTTGGAACATAGGGCTTATCCTATTTGGGTGAAAGTGCAGGAAGAAAACACTTTCAGACTTCTTTCAGATGAAAGAAAGGAGCAACTTGTAGAAGAGATGGAAATCAAGAAAGCTATGATAGTTCCCAGACCAGTAAAGAAGGGATTTGTACTTGAGTTTCCAAAAGATATGGATCAACTATATCCAAGTGAAGCAGTTATTAGAAAGAGCCTCAAGCTCTCCCCATTAGAAGCTTCAGATATGGTGCATGTGTTACCACTAGATTCCAGGAATCCAATTGTGAGTTATGATGAAGATGAATGTGGATTCTGGAAAATTGGAAGATTTGGCAAGGAGGTACACACTTTTACCACTCTTATATCTTTATTTGCAAGTTGTGATAGAGAAGACTTGGTGGACCTTTGGAGGTTGCTAGAGACCAAGTATGAGGCTGAAGCACCAACTTCAGTCAATGGAATAAAACTTTGGACCACATTCAAAAGAATGTGTGGGACAAAAGAAGAAGATCCTAAAATATGGAAGGATCTTGAAGATGACCTCAGTGGTCTTCAATGGAGGTTATATTCAGCTGCTGGTGTATATCATTTGAGTTCTACAAAGTTTGCTGAGTATTTACTTGTAGATGCTCAGTATTTCATATCCAAGGCTGTTTTGGAAAAGATGAAGGACACCCAGTTGGAGATAGACTATACAAGTGACGTGGCAAAGAATTTGATCAGATTTATTTATTACCAATATGATAAGGTTTATCAGACTCCTCCAAGTTCTTAATGTTTATTCAGAAACTTGATCATAAGAGTGGATATCAAGTTTAGGGGAGGATTGTTGGGAATAAATTAAGGCCAGATCACTTGAACGCTGACAAGAACAACTCAAGCGTTGACAAGAGCAAAGTGAGCGCTGATAGCATAAGCGTTGACAAGTTAAAGTCAAGCGTTGACAGATTGAAGACAAGCACTGATGGAAGATGTGAGCTACACGTTTATTATATTCTAGAATACTTCTAGTAAAGATAAGCTCGACATTGTATTTTCTATTATTATCTTTACCTAGAATAGTTGATTCGTAGCTTATTGTACAAGACTTCTTAATCTATAAAAGAAGGTCTTTTAGGTTAATGTTTGATATAAGTTTTCATAAGTATTCGCAAGTTAAACCTCTTTCATTGTAATCAAGTTCGTTTATTCTAATACAAGTGAAAGTTTGTTTAACATCTTTGTGTTTTAGATCAAGTGTTAATTCCGCATAACACTTTGTTACTTTATTCATAAGCAAAGGTTTCTCTACGTGTAGTACTTGATCTAATCTCGTATACACAAAGCTTAATCGATCTAAGTTTGGGATCAACAAAACCCTGTCCGGAAAAGACAGACGCGGTCATCCAGCTTCAAAGACCAAAGACCAAAAAGGAAGTACAGACGCTAAATGGGAAGCTCGTAGGGTTGAGTAGATTCCTGTCTAAATCTGCGGATAAGTCGCTCCCTTTATTTAAAACACTCAAGAAGTGCATCAAGAAAGGAGACTTTAATTGGACAAAGGAAGCTGAGAAAGCCTTTGAGGAACTGAAAAAACATTTAGCTTCACTACCTATGTTAGTCACGCCACGTCCTAAAGAAGAACTGGTAATGTATTTGTCTGCCACACACGGAGCGATCATCGCGGTGCTAATGACGGATAGAAAAAATGTGCAAACACCAGTATACTTCATAAGCAGAGCATTACATAGCTTGGAACTAAATTATACCCCAATGGAGAAATTGGTACTCGCACTAGTATTTGTAGCAAAAAGGTTGCGTAGGTACTTCCAAGCACATCCGATAGTGGTGATAACGGATCAGCCCATAAAACAGATAATATCAAAACCGGACGTCGCAGGTAGATTACAGAATTGGAGTGTTCTATTGGGGGAACACAACATCACCTATATACCGCGCAATGCCGTAAAAGGACAAATTCTGGCAGATTTCATCATAGAAAAACCAGAAGTGGACATTCAGGAGTTGGGACAGAGGGAAGAAGACCAAGACCCATGGATCTTATTCACTGATGGGTCCTCTTTCACCGATGGATCCGGCGCATGGCTCATACTTACCAACCCTGAAGGAATGGAATTCACATACGCACTACGCTTTGAGTTCACAACCACAAATAAAGAGGCAAAATACAAGGCGCTAATAGCAGGACTGCGAATTGCAGCGCGAATGGGTGTGCGCAATATCGAGGAAAACATAGATTCTCGCATGGTAGCAAACCACATACTTGGCGAATATGAGGCGATAAAAGAATACATGGTACAGTACTTGCAAAAAGCCAAGAATTTGATCGAAGGATTCGATAAGTTTCTAATCCGCCAAGTACCTAGGGGGAGAACAAGAAAGCAGACGCACTTAGCAAAATAGCGTCCACCAATTTGGCACACCTATCAAAACAGGTCTTGGTAGAGATCCTAAAAGACGAAACTATAAAAGAACATGAGGTCACATCGGTGGTAGAGGAAGAAGGTCCTACATGGATAACATCGATTGTGGATTATTTGACGAAGGATTTGCTACTACATGACGAAACCGAAGCGCGGCGAATACGAAGACGCTCAAGGCAGTTCGAAGTCAGAGACGTGACCCTTTATAGACGATCATTCCTTCAGCCATGGTTAAGATGCGTACCGCGGCAGGCGCAGTATGTCATCAGCGAAATACATGAGGGATCATGTGGCATGCACGCAGGACCAAGGTCCGTGGTGGCAACAGCGTTGCGCAGTGGTATTACTGGCCAACCATGCATGCGGATGCACGAATGCTTATTAACAAATGCAACGACTGCCAAGTACACATGCCGATACCACGACAACCCCAAGAGGAGCTGACCCATTACTTCTCTGTGGCAATTCTTCAAATGGGGAATAGACATCGCTGGAACTTTTCCCGTAGTTGCGGGAGGAATTAAGTTCCTAATAGTCGCGATGGATTACTTCACAAGGTGGATTGAAGCAAAGGCAGTCGCAACAATCACAGGGAACCAAGTAAAAAGGTTCGTGTGGGACAATATAGTATGTCGCTTTGGACTACCTGGGGAGATAGTTTCTGATAAAGGAAAAAAAATCGCGGAAAACCCATTCAAAGACTGGTGCGCGAATAATGACATACAACAGAGGTTCGCATCTGTATCCCATCCGTAAACAAATGGACTCGTGGAAAGAGCAAATAGGAGTCTGGGAGATGGCATAAAGGCGAGATTAGGGAACACAATAAAAAATGGGTCGATGAGTTATCACATGTCTTGTGGGCACATCTCACAATGATAAAAATAGCTACGGGCGATACATTTTTTGCACTAACATACGACACAGAGGCAGTTATCCCAGCCGAGATTGGGTTACAAACACTTCGCACAGCATAAGTAGACATGGTCACAAATGACGATGAATTGAGATTGAACCTAGACATATTCGACGAGCGAAGAGAGTTGGCAGCTATCCACGAAGACAAGTCAAAGGGAAAAATGAAGGGTTACTACGATGCTAGGGTACAAACGACTTCCTTTATGCCAGGTGATTTCGTGTATCGTTCAAATGCGGACAGCCCGTTGAGAATACAGGAAAACTTGGACCTAAGTGGGAGGGACCTTACATGGTGACAGATGCATTGGGAAATGGCGCATATCGACTACTCGACATGGATGGTCGCGACCTACAACGGCCTTGGAACATATGTCACCTAAAGAAGTGTTATTTTTAGCGACGAACTTCTGGAACCAATGTATTATTTTTTTCTTTTATTTCATGTATTAAGAAATCTTGCAAGTATTAATAAAACTGTCGTGGTTCCTAGCTAGTCCCGCGACGCATTATCAAAACATTTATTTTTTGTTATACTTACATTTTTTCTATGTCAAATATTGCCTACCGGCGCACGCGTGCACAACGTTTCCAGGAGAAATAAGAGGAATGAGCCTACCCTACCAATTAGACTCGTCGAGTAAGTGGGATGCAACCTCATCGACCATGGATCATGTATCCTTGTTAGGCCCCTTGCTATGCATGACGTCGTAGCAAGTTATGTAGCCAGTAGACTTTGAGACTGTTAAGACACAAACGTGCACACCTAACAACTAGTCAGCCTCACCTGGCCTCCCTTATGGTAATAGCGGTATACCGCAAGTAATGAGCTTGCCTCACCCATAAGGACCATTCATGAGTTTACATTCACTCATTATATGAATTTGCGTTATAAACATTAAGCATACTTGTCATAACAAAAAAGAAAAGTGTTTATTATAAATAAAAGCGCACATTTGCGCTTAATAGTCAACAACAAATTTACAAGTCAGCCAAGCGGTTGGAGAGCAAATGGGTTTCGGACGAGGACCTCTTCATTTTCAGCAAGGGGGCAGTAAGCTGTGGTGTGGTGTTCCCTCATTCCCTTCTCCATCAGGTCTAGCACGCGTGAGTCCCTCTCTAGCAGCGGTAAAGGCAGCACAGGGATGGCGGAGGCAAGGTGGGTCGCACCAACAGAAGGTGAAGCCTCTAGGTTAAGCATGACTTTGTTTGCAGTAGCGCAGCTTTCATGTGCCGCAAGCACCTTAGACAACGTCACTTCCTTTTCAACCCTGAATGGATCGAGTGCGTCCCTGGGATGCGCAGATATGGGTATTGTCAGCTGCTCCACAGAAGGATTTAGGTGGAAATCTGGTTGTGCTTCTGCTCCCTCTGCCTTGTGGCGCGCTAAGGTAAGGCCCTCCATCACGATCTCGAGGGGCAGCTCATGGTCCTTATCATCAAGACCAAAGGATGGCAGCGGACAGGCACTCATATCTTTTAGGGCCGCTGTAAGCTTGGACTCGGTCTCCGGATCATAAAAGGGCACCTCTACTAAACCTTTCTTCAGAAGATCCGCCTTGTGCCCTTTCATCAAACCCTTTGAAGTACCCTCGTTCACCGCGGCTATAACGGACTTGGAGAAGGAGACTCGTAAAGTAGGGTCTTCCAAAGCACCCATCGCGGCTAGGTGCAAACCGTGGCGTACCAGCCATCGCTTCTCGACTATCTCTTTCATCAAACGAGGATATAGGTCTTCATCTAGCTCAATGCTCAGCCTCTTTAGCTGGCTGCTAAGGTCACCCACATCCTCTTTTATCCTGGTGCCCAGCGCATCAACATCCGCTACCAATTTGTTCTTTCCCTCCTCAAAGGCCCCCATGGAAATCTGATTGGAGGCCTTTAGCTGGTTGAGTTGGGCGCACTCTTTTTCTAGATCGGAGGTCAGTTTTTCCTTCTCTTATGTTAAAGAGTGGATGATCGAAGCGTCTTTTCGCCCTCTTTCGGCCTCTTGGGTGATCCTTCCTTGCATTTTCCCAAGGGCTAGGGACTTTTCCTCAGCAATCTGCCTGAGTTTCTCCTCAGTAGTGCGGACTTGGGCAGATAGCTCTAGGTGCCTCTTCTTGAGATGTGACATCAGTGTCACATGCTGCGCTGAGAAGTAGCTAACTTCGTCTGCCAGAACGGCGTCGCTCATCCCCTCTAGAATTTCATCTCGACCAGGGGGCACGAGGTTGTCCAAAAAGCTTGAGCAGTCAAAAGCGCTGGTTAACTCAGAAGATGCGGGAAATTCCCAGTCAGGAGCAAAGATAGGGTCTTGAGGAAACCCTCTTCCGCCTGCTGATGATGTCTCCTTTTGGGGGGACGGCGTGGTATCCGCCTTCACAGAAAACTTCTCCTGGTCATCACTGTTACATGAGAGAAGTAGTTAGAAAGGTATACGAAGGGATGTGGATAATAGCCATGAGATAAGGACAAGTGTTTCCCTAAAGTTGATGGTGAAGGTGAAGTATGTGGAGGAGTCCTCGCAAGATTCTCCTCAAATTCTTCCTCGGTCGCACGCGCCTCTGTCCATGAGGGCCCAGCCCCCGTGCGAGAGATTTTGCACGGCGATAGGGGGCTCCTTTGCCTCTTACCCAATGCAGAGTTCTCCTTCTCTTTAACTTCCTCCGCAGCCTTCTCAGCGTCCTCGGTAAGATTATCCGACGACAGCGAAGAGCTGAGGAAGGGTGGTGGCTGCTGTTGTAATGGTGGTTGTTGTTGTGATTGGTGTGTTGGAGGTGGTGATGGCTGGTCTGCGCCAGTATCCTCATGCTCTTGTGCGACAGAAGCCTCCCCCACTTCCAAATCCATGGTGTTCTTCTGCGCACGTTCCTGGATCGACTCCTCATTTTCCATCTCAGGACGAGAGTACACTACCAGGTCTTCGGGAAAGGCACAATGAACGAGGTTGAGAATATCCATCACTGCGAAACAAACAAACAGACGAACAGGAGAAAATATTTTAGTTTTTTTGGCACAACATGGTACTTACATAATTATACGAAGAACGCGGGAAGAACCACTAACCCTGGCCACTTTGGGTGCGGAAGAAAGGTATTTGATGTGTGTTGTAGATGACTGCGCGACTCAAGCCAAGGATTACCAACAACGTCTCAGGGTAAGTTTGTATGGGGATGCGGTTGTTGTTTAAGGTCTCTGCATCCTCAGAGTTGTAGGTGTTAGGGTCGGGCATTGGATCCTTCCTCGTCGTTCTAGGGGTCAAAAAGGGGAAGTGAAAAGGAAAGGCAACTTCGTCAATCCAAAAGAACCTATCGTTCCAGTCCCTTAGGGAGTCTATTTTCCCATCATAGCATTGCATCCCGCTCATTCGCTTAGCGAAGGAGACCCAACCATCAGCTAGTTGTCGTTGGTAGAAGACTCGGAATAAGTTTACGGTGGGCTCAATATCTAGGGTACGACAATTGATTTCGAAATTTGAAATTTTGACCGCCCCTATACAATGCAATTGGGAGACATGGGTCTCGTAATGCATCAGTACACTAACAAGAAAAAGCGACATGGGTATGCGCTGGTTTGCGTAGTCAAAAAACCGTGTGTACACTCATATCATTCCTACTTGAGCCTGGCTTATATTATGTCGGGGGTTAGGTATTTATGGGTGTAGATAATTTGGTATAAAGTAATCCGTCGGGAATTGATCTAGCTCTCCTATGGTCAAGATTGATGTGACATCGGATAACTGTCTCACCATGGTGGCGTGTATAAAATATGGTGGTCGCAGGAATTACCTTAGCAGAGATCTGGTAACGATGGAGTGTTTTGACGACGATAATGGGAGTTTGAGAGGTTGAAGGTGAATAAACAGTCCCAATGGGGGGTGTATGGGTATATATAGACCTTTTGAATTACTGTTTACGGCCTGGATATGTGCCACGTGTTACCCACTTGCTTAATCCAACGGTGGAATGTGAAGAGGTAACCATGACTTGGCAGACGCTTTTCCTATATTTCAAGGGAGTTAGGTAAAAGGGCGGATGAATGTCTTCTTTGGCGGGAGTGTTTGAATTAAATCTTCCTTGTGTGTGGTATGTGCGTGCTTTGGTTTTTCTGGCACTTGGGCGATTATAGTCTAGTAACCGTAGATAACACCTACGACCACTAGACTAGGGGGACATGATGACGTATAGTCCCTAGTCGGGCTGGATAGTCCGACTCACGGGTACTACCCGCATCCATTAGGAATGGATTGATACTTATGCGATGCCCGCACAGTCAAGGAGGTCTGGTAAGCCGTTGTGGCACAAGCGGTTAATTACTTAACCAAGTTCCTCGTCGCAGTGCGACAGGATCAGACAGAATATAACCTATATTATAGTTATATTCGCCTAGGGAAGAAGTATATACACTTACCTTGGTTAGGCGATAAAGATCAAGCTATTTGGAGTCATTATCTCTTCCTTAGGCTGCAAGAACAGGGAGCCCAGCCTGGACTCTCTTGGGTATAAAAGGAACCCCCATGGTTCCACAAAGGTACGATACACACAATACCCTAAACACTATACACTCAAATCGATTACTTAATCTGACGCCGAAGTCTAATCGTGGGTCACAAACTCACGGTAAGCCTAACGGTATCTGTTTAGTGCGCAGGGAACTCAAAGCAAGTTTCACTTGGTGCAAGAGCCGGAGTCCACAAGACCCCGAATTAAGCCTAATTCGGGTCAAGCTCGGTCCATCCAACTTTTGTATCAACACATAACATAAATTCACATCAAAATAACCTAAAAAGAGATAAGTTGAATTATAAACTTATTCACATCAAATAAGCTAAAAAGATAAATAAAAATAGATCGGGATATATTTGTCACCTTAATGATGTGAAGAATGATATGGTCGATTGGCTATCAATTGATAATCGATTGATGATTTGTAATACGATGGATTGATCGTGACTATGATGTGATTGATGATTGATGAGCGTAACTATGTGTTTGTGTGTGTGTGTGTGTGTGTGTGTGTGTGTGCGTGTGTGTGTATGTGTGTTAGGTGAGAGAGGGAGAGACATATGGATCTACAATGTGTATGTGTATATCTAAATATGGGCTTGTGTTAGGTGGGGATGTTAAAAGATGGAAATGCCCTTTCGATTTTTTTATTTTTTTATTAATAAATGTGAGACTAATTTATGTCTTTTGATCTTTTTGGCTAAATAGTTGGGATGTGTCTCCGTATATGATATAGGATATCCAATACAATCCTCCATTTAAATTTAATGTTTATAACTTTATTTTGAATTGTCTAAAAGTTATGAGACATGTTTTTATTTCAATGAATAAAAACTTGTTTTGTATTTTTTTTAATGGCAGTTTGGTGCAGCGGAGTATCTTGCGTGCCACCGAGGCACCAAGTCTCTCGACCCGGGTTCGAATCATCTCACGAAGAGAATATCAACCCCCATGCTATCCATCCAGTTTCCTATTAAGAGGCTTCAAGGCATTGCGATAGGATTCAAACTTGACTGCCAATTCTGGGAAAATCCCCCACATGGGGAATGACATGAGTCGAACCCCTGACCTCTCCCACATGAAGATTATAACCAAATATGTCCATCCAACTCAGCTAACTATAGTAACATTTAAAAAAAATTTGTTCGCCAAAAAACTTTAGTATTGTATCTTTTGCTTTTTCTGTAAAATAATTGTTTTTTCTAACTTTGCACTTGATGATATATCAAAAACGGATAATAAGCACCATTTCAATAATTTTACAAAAATAAACAAATTATTTTATTTTGATTCAAACTTTATAATCGTCTTTTACGAGTAAGATTTGATAGTAATATTAAAATCTAAAACATTTTAATAAAACAATAGATCATGTGAGTAGCTAAAACTACGTACGATAGCCAAACAAAAACGAATAAAAAGTAAGGGACATATAAAGTGGCTACCACCACATACTAGATTCTCACTTCATTTTTCATCTCATTGGTCAATCTTTTTCCTAGTTGCATCTCTCCCTTTTTATAGCTTTAGTTTTATTCCAAGTTAGTTGCTACAAAATTAAAGCAGCCAATTATACTAGAGATTTAAACTTCAAACTGTATATTCTTGTGATAGTAAGAGTTAAGTACAACTTTCTACGATATTTTTTTAAAAGTAAAAAAGAAAAGAAAAAGTGGTATTAATGATGGTTTATGATTATCATAACAATTATAAAAACCCTAACATAGATCAAAGAGCATACAGCGGAAGCAGATTAACAAGATCTTTATATAACACAATTATAATTAATCAAGACTAGGGTTACATACCTTTATCCTAGCAGAACGATCACCGGTAAAGATAAATCAAGAACACCACCAGGATGTAATCTAAAATAAGATCACACCACGATCTTGTACACACGTGATACAATGAGCTAATCGTGAGTCTAGCACGAATAGAACCGAGCCTTCCAAGCCTATGGAAGATCTACCCAACAACCCTAGAGAGGGGCTAGGACTAGATCTAAAATAGCTTTTAGAAAATCAAAGATGAACCCTAATGGGTGTATATTGGCCGGCGGTATAGAGCTAGAAAGAAGAATAATGGAGTGAAAAAAATATGAGGCCTTAAGGTTTGTTTATATACACCTTGGAAACTTATCTTCCAAGGTTTAAACAAGATAAAGCCTAAACTTTTCATCCCTATCCTTCTTCCTCTAATATGGCCGGATATATACATGTGCTCAAAAGGGGTTTCCGGAACTTTCCGACACCTTCTTTTAGCTTCTTTAATATTCTATAACGATCGTTTAATACTTAACTTTTAATTACTTAACGATCGTTAGCTACAGTTTGATTTAATAAATATAATAAATATATTTAATAAATAAATTAACTCTTCACGTAATGTGTGCAATCCCGTGATCTCGAGTTCGATCCTATCACACGACTATCGATTTTAAAGTCCATAAACTTTCAGCTCCCACTTGGACAAAATTCGAATGTCGTGACCACACTGATTAGCGTCTAGTTACACTAACAATGTCACTAGTACAACTCGAGTAAGGCTTCCTGGACAAAACCTTTTAACGATATATAATCATTATTATTATCCTCTCATTTCAAATACATTGTTAATAAGGATATGGATCTTAGTCATTCCTTCATTAACTATTCTGTTTCTCGTTTACGGATATAGCAAGATTACCAAAACACATTTGGGTGTGGCCACACAAACATCTTACTACTCCCCTGAGGGGCCCAGTTGTATTTATACTTCAAATAATAATTTGAAGGAAACGAATCCCATTTCGACTACAAGCAAAACACATGAACTTTGCAACACCTCTGAAAATAACCCTTATGACTACCAGTTACGTTTAGCGTTAGGTTACCTTACAGAAATGCACTATATTCAATGCAGTTTTCTGGCATCTCAGGTCTAAGGATAACTATTTATGATTTACTTAATGACAAAGATCCATAAAGTAAAATCACATAGTTGGGATAAGTCCAATATTTGATTCATCAAATATCATCCAAAATTGACCAATATACATTCAAGTATACTCTGTCACTATTTTGAATTGTCTTAATTTAATAATACTCCCATATTATTAATCGACAACGGACATTTAGAAACATCATAATGCTCACGGATTAAAACATGTAAAATAGGATACAAAATCAAATAACAGAAAAATAAACGAAATCCAATCTTTATTTCATCAATTCAATTAATGTCTTACATCCTTTATCCAAATACTAATCAACAGATTTATTGCATGAATTCGCTAGCTAGTTGCAGCCCAATTGCCTTGGCATGCTTAACTACCTTTGGCCTAGACAAAGCCTTAGTAAAAGGATCAGCTACATTATCATCTGTGTGAACTTTTATTAATTTTATTTCTCGAGCTTCCACTTGTTCTCGAACGTAGTGATATCTACGTTTAAAGTGTCTGGCGCCCTTCATGACTCCAGGGTCATTGGCGAATATTATTGCCGCAGAGTTGTCGCAATATATATCAATAGGTTCTTTAATTGAAGGCATCACTCCAAGATCTCCAATAAACTTCCTAATCCAAACAGCTTCCATTGCAGCTTCTGAAGCGGCCATGTACTCAGATTGAGTCGCATGCATAGCAATGGTTTTCTTCTTACTGCTCTTCCAGTCAACTGCTCCTCCATTGATGACAAACACGTAACCCGACTAAGACTTCGTATCGTCTTTATCACATTGCCAGGACGCATCACAGAATCCTGTTACATTCAATTCTGTGTCTGGTTTACCCCCGAATACCAAAAACATATCTTTCGTACTTCTCAAATACTTTAGAATATGCTTAACAGCAGTCCAGTGGGACTTTCCTGGATTCTGTTGGTATCTACTGACCAAGTTCTGAGAAAATGCCACATCAGGCCTTGTGCATCTTACAGCATACATAATAGATCCTACAGCCGAAGCATAAGGCACCTTCTTCATGTAAGCCACCTCCTCAGGTGATGATGCATCTTTCTCATGACTTAACTCATGCTTAACCTCCATTGGTAAGAAACCTTTCTTAGAGTTATGCATGTTATATTTCTTCAATATCTTATCAATATAAGCATCTTGGCTAAGACCAATTAACCGTCTACTCCTATCTCGATAGATCTTAATTCCCAGAATATATGCAGCATCTCCCAAATCTTTCATAGAAAAACATTTACCAAGATAATACTAACTTCCTTAAGTCTTGGAATGTTACTTCCCATGATCAATATGTCATCGACATATAGAATTAGGAACACTACATTACTCCCACTAGCTTTACGGTATACACATGGCTCATCACGATTTTGAATAAATCCAAACTTTTTGATTTCTTCATCAAATCGCTTATTCCATTGACGTGATGCTTGCTTCAAACCATAAATAGACCTTTGAAGTTTGCACACGCGTTTTGGATATTTAGGATCAACATACCCTTCCGGTTGTTGCATATAGATGTCTTCATCTAAGCGACCGTTCAAGAAGGCAGTTTTAACATCCATTTGCTATATCTCATAGTCATAGTATGCTGCTATAGCTATGAGAATCCTAATAGCTCGTAAGTCTGCTACAGGAGAGAATGTCTCCTCGTAGTCTATGCCAAAAGTTTGAGTAAAACCTTTAGCCACTAAACCTGCTTTGTAGGATTGTACATCACCATCCATGTCAGTTTTCTTCTTATAGATCCACCTATTTTTTACTACTTTAGCATTTTTAGGCGCGTCCACAAGAATCCAAACATCATTGATTTCCATGGATTTCATTTCCTCATTCATCGCAACCATCCATTTTGACTTTTCTGGATCAGACATTGCGGATCGATAGTTAGCAGGTTCACCAAGATCCCCTACTTCCTCCTCATCATCCTCTATGTATAGACATAGTTTTTCCGACGCACGTATAGCCCTTTGAGACCTACGTGGAGGAATTAATTCCGGTGGAACACTCAGACTTTCTGGTTCTACAGGAATTTCATCGCTAGTATTTTCAGAAGGCAATGTATCTTCTTGAATTTCTTCAAGATCATAATTTCTCCCACTGAATTCTTGATCTACAAGATCATTTTCAAGGAAGTCTCCATACCGAGCCACAACTATTTTGTTCTCAGCCGGATAATAAAAGTAGTAACCCATAGTTTCCTTAGGGTAACCTACAAAGATACATTTAACTGAGCGTTGTTGGAGTTTATCTCCAGAGTCACGTTTCACATACGCCTCACAACCCCAGACTTTCAAATAAGACAAATATGGCTTCTTGCGATGCCATAGTTCATATGGTGTCTTATCAACCTTCTTTGTGGGAACCATATTCAGAATACGAACAGCAGTTTCAAGAGCATAATCCCAAAAGATAATGGTAAAGTTGTAAGATTAAACATAGATCGTACCATATCCAATAATGTACGATTTCTCCTTTCAGATACACCATTTTGTTGTGGAGTATATGGAGAAGTAAGTTTCTGAACAATTCCATTCTTACTTAAAAAATCTTTAAACTCTTGACTTAAATATTCACCACCACGATCAGAACGAAGAGCTTTAATCTTCTTTCCTAGTTGTAACTCTACTTCGGCTTTAAACGTTTTGAATGTTTTAAATACCTCATGTTTATGTTTAAGTAAATAAACATAACCATAACGGCTATAATCATCCGTAAACGTCAGGAAGTAGCTAGCACCTTTCCTTGACACATGTCTAAGTGGTCCACACACATCCGTGTGTATTAAACCAAGTAGCTCAGTAGCCCTTTCAATATTGCTATTAAAAGGTTTCTTGGTCATCTTTCCAGAGATACAAGATTCACATTTATCAAATGATTCATCATTGATACTTTCCAAAAGCCCATCACGTTGAAGCTTTTGTATGCGAGTCTTCCCAATGTGGGCAAGTCTACAATGCCAAAGATAAGAAGAGTTCTTGTCTAACTTACTCTTCTTATTCATGCTAAAAACAGAATTATTTTTCCTCTTGGGATTTTTATCATGCATGTTAATTTCAAAAACACCATTCACAGAAATTGCATCAAAATAGAATAAACCATCTTTGAAAACAGAAATTCTATTATTATCAATCGTGTGAGTAAATCCAAGATCTAACATACTAGAAAAGGAAATAACACCCCTAACAATTGTAGGTGCCTAATGACAATTATTTAAAGACAGTACTAAACCCGAAGGTAAAACTAATTTAAATATTCCTATAGCTTCAACTGCTGCTTGTGCGCCATTGCCCACTTGCAGAAATTATTCCCCATAGGTAAGTCTCCTCTTCAACTCAAATCCCTGCAGGGTATTACAAATATTAATACCACATCCCGTATCATATACCCAGGAGTTTGATTTGTATGAAAGATTAAATAACTCTATCATAAATAAGTTACCTGAAGATGGTGCTGCAACAACTTGCTCAGCCTTCTTCTTATGTTCTGCCATTTCATGGAGATAGAGAGAGCAATTCCTCTTCCAGTGTCCAGTCATCTTGCAGTAGTGACAAGTCTCATCTTTCAGAGATTTCTTAGCAAAGTTTTGCTTTGGTTTTGATGTAGTCGCAACTTGCTTGCTCTTATCAACATTGCCTTTGCCTTTCTGCTTCTTATTCACTTGTGGTTTTGGTTTCGACACTCTACCCTTTTGTACATAAAGTACTTGAGGAGTACCAGTGGGTGCCTTATCTTTCAAACCCTTTTCAAAGTCAATGAGCATTGCATGCAAATCATTAACTGTCTTCCCCGTGCAATGCATATTATAGTTACGAACGAAATCATTGAAGTCCTTATTAAGGGACCTATAGATCAAGTTAATAGCCATATTATTATAAAAGGGTTGTCCTAGTGAGATTAGTTGTTCCATATAACCCCTCATCTCCATATAATGGTCACTTACGGACTTACCAGGAGCTTGCTTGCAACTATGTAGAGCATCAACCAGATCATAGATCTCTACAGCTTACGGCGTTTCATACACAGCCTTGAGTTCATCAAGCATTTGCTGAGGAGAAGCTAGCTCATACTTCCTTTGAAGTGATGGAGCCATTCTCCCTAACATTACAGCAGCCACCTCATGGTGCTTCTTAACGTTAGCAGCGTGTTGAAGCCTTTCTGCATCAGTTGCTCCTTCAGCAAGATCCTCCGGAAAAGGAGTTTCCAAGATATTGATGGTACCCGCTGCTCTCAGAACAATTCTTAGTGAGCGGTACCAATCATTGAAATTAGGGCCAGTAAGTTCAGGCCGTTCAAAAAATGCTTTGAACGCCGAGCTTATTGTCATATTGTTTTCGGGTTGAGCCATTTCTACAGAAATAAGTTCAAACATTAGTATTTTCGATAATAAAATTCAAGAAAATAAAATTACCCCGGTAGTAAAACCATAGTATTTTCCTTGAAAAAAAATAGAATCCATATTGACATAGATTTATCACATCAGTTGATCTGCTAGTGACAAATGTATTCAACACAATAACTTGTCGAACAATAATTGCCAAATCATATTGCAATTTCTAGATATGTCAGGGATTTACATTGCCAAAAACTTTTGCATTGTAAACATGTTTTATCCCTTCTTTATGCCTTAAGTTTCAAGTTCTCACTGAGTAACTCAATTAAGTCGACTAATCTAAAGAACGTAAAACCTTCATGTGCAATCTTATTCAGTCATGAAGTTTTCTCTCCATTACAACATCGCCCGACATCTTATATGACGACAATTGTAACTTCAAGTGTTCGTCAATTAGAGGGCATATGACTTAAATTTTAGGGTATAGATTTTGGTGTCAAAATCATGTATGGAGAAGCATGCATACATCTCCATAGCATAAGTTTAATAAAACGTTTAGTAAACTTTTTGGTGAGACTAAAAGTTCATCATATATTTGCAAGTTGAGGTATTGGTTAAACCAAACAACCTTAAAGAATTATACCAATAACAACCGTAGGTAATTCCAATTTTGACGCACAGGCGAGCCGGGAATTTGGTCAGCGTAAAAGCATAGCACCTCCTTCCTTAACCGGGTACTTGACCAGCGGTGCGTTATACCCACTTTATAGTTTGTCAAAATTGAGTAGGCCGTTAAGTTGCTATTGCAATTCTAATCAACACAAATCATATGTAATTTAGACCTCAAAATAATTCATTAATTTTGATAAGATTTAGTCCATATTATTTTTCTTAAAAAAATTACCCTTGTTTACAACATACAATTAAAAAAAACGCATGAAAACAAGTAGTACAAAAAAACTAAATCAAATAGCCACATGCAAACAATTTATACAAAGAACATCAAATCTAGGGTTTTTATGAACATAAAAAGTCTTCCCTAATTTTAAAACTTTGAATCAAATGAAGAAAATAGCAATCAAAATTATATGATCCGTAAAAAACATGCATGTTTATTACGGATCTTCCATATTCTCTTAACAATTAAAAAACTACTACGGATCGTAACCACACATGACATAACAATTAATTCATGCATACATCTAAAGTTAATTACCATGTAATTTTAGGGTTTACAAAAAAAAAAAAATTTATAAAAAAAACGGCAAAGCCATTTTTAAAACAATAAAAATCAAAACCCCTAATTTTTATAAAACCTAAAAACAACATGTAATTTTAACACAAATCAATATTAGTTAAAAAAAAACTTTAGATCTTGATAATTATAATCATGTTAAAACGGCTCTCGATGCCACTGATGGTTTATGATTATCATAACAATTATAAAAACCCTAACATAGATCAAAGAGCATACAGCGGAATCAGATTAACAAGATCTTTATATAACACAATTATAATTAATCAAGGCTAGGGTTACATACCTTTATCCTAGCAGAACGATCACCGGTAAAGATAAATCAAGAACACCACCAGGATGTAATCTAAAATAAGATCACACCACGATCTTGTACACACGTGATACAATGAGCTAATCGTGAGTCTAGCACGAACAGAACCGAGCCTTCCAAGCCTATGGAAGATCTACCCAACAAACCTAGAGAGGGGCTAGGACTAGATCTAAAATAGCTTTTAGAAAATCAAAGATGAACCCGAATGGGTGTATATTGGCCGGCGGTATAGAGCTAGAAAGAAGAATAATGGAGTGAAAAAAATATGAGGCCTTAAGGTTTCTTTATATACACCTTGGAAACTTATCTTCCAAGGTTTAAACAAGATAAAGCCTAAACTTTTCATCCCTATCCTTCTTCCTCTAATATGGCCGGATATATACATGTGCTCAAAAGGGGTTTCCGGAACTTTCCGACACCTTCTTTTAGCTTCTTTAATATTCTATAACGATCGTTTAATACTTAACTTTTAATTACTTAACGATCGTTAGCTACAGTTTGATTTAATAAATATAATAAATATATTTAATAAATAAATTAAATCTTCACGTAATGTGTGCAATCCCGTGATCTCGAGTTCGATCCTATCACACGACTATCGATTTAGAGTCCATAAACTTTCAATTAAAAGAAGAAAAAAAGAGGAAAAAATGTTGTATATAAATAAACAACAAAAAATCAAAAGACTAACGATAGAGTATGTAACCATGAACTGCAAGAACCAAAAATGTAACTTTTTTTAATGGTAACAGGTAAACAAGTCACGTACAATCGTATTATTTATATTGAACAAAATTTGAATGTTAAATAACTATGTTTAGCCATAAAATTATGGTCTTTTCAATGATGTATCCTGCGTATGTATAGTTTTTACCCAAGTTTTTTATTATCTTTGTGAATGGTTTATTAAAGTAAAGTAACACCCAATACCGTCTTTTACGAGTTATGGGTCTCAATACCGTTTACGACATTGCATAGAGAGCTTGAAGCGTAATCAGTCATACCCCTAACTAAAGTAAAAGAAGTTGATTCTGCTTCTATCAAAGATAAAAAGGTACCTTCGGCTGATGGAATACATAGTACGTCAAGATTCCATTGTTATCATATATGGAGTGACATAGGAACGATTTGACGCCTCTATCACTCTGTCTTTGTCACTGGTCTATTTCATTTAAGAATCATCCATATCTTAAATTCATCACATCTCAAAGAGAATATGATTGTTCCTGATATGTTCTGTGGCGTCACATGCTATGTTTTCCAACTCGAAACCCCAATAAATACCATCACGGTTGCAACCAGTTCATGAACCAACACACTTGGAAGAAACAAACTCCATCAAACGAACTATAATGTCGAGGGTAAGGGGGATCCATTGGTTGTTGGACGTGTAATTGGCGATGTTATTGATAGTTTCAACCAGTCTATCAACCTATATGTCTCTTATAATGATAGGGTAGTTAACAACGGGTGCGAGCTAAAGCCCTCTCAAGTTGTGAACCAACCGAGAGTTGATATTGGAGGTGATGATATGCGCGCTTTTCACACATTAGTACGTTAATTTGGTTCCTGTTCTATTCTCTATCATCTTGCTTTCTCTCGTTTCTTTTTTTCAGATATTACACGTCAAAACAATCATTAAGTGACTTCAGTTGCGTTATTGTTGCTGTTTTAGGTGATGGTGGATCTTGATGCTCCAAGTCCAAGTGACCCTAACTTAAGGGAATACTTGCATTGGTAAGATGTTCTTTATGATGGAACTTTTATTTTTCTATTCGATGTAAACTTTCCGTTTTAATTTTCATTAAAGTTATTGGAAAAAAACTTGAGAATACCATGTGTTAAGAGACTGATTTGAGATAAATCTTTCAAGAAATAGATTAACATGAACTAGTTGATAAGGGAAACTCGTTGATAAGGCCCTTCGAGCCAGAAAGACTCCAAAAACACTCGACAGTAACTAGACTACGACTAGTAATTGGACTACGACTACTAATTGTTAGAATTTTGGGTGGATCAATAATCTGAGAGTCGTGTCATACACTTTCAGATCAAAGTATTTCGACGGTTCTATCGAAATCTTCAATCGGATAAAACTCAGATTCGAACTGTTAATATGTTTTTGTTGTTATGAAACATAACCAGAAAACCAAAGGTTATATGACCAAAACCGTCTATCAGGTTGTAACTGCCAAAAGCATTTATAATCCCCAAAACCGACACTTTTCACAACGGGCAGAATTAAGTCCGAATACCCGGGAATTTTATTTTCTAGCTAGGGGCGCTGCCCCTTGGACCCTTCCAGGGGTTGCCGCCCCTTGGACCCTGCCCAGGGGCGCTGCCCCCGGACCCCGTCGGACGGGGCTTCGCCCCCGTATGATAACCGTAATAATGTCATACAAGTGTGCACTCCGCACAACCCCGACTTGATGAACGTTTATCACGATTACACATTGGTTTACTAAGTCAAATCCATTACAGTTAAATCATTATTGGTAATACAAAATCACCAACACTAATGCAACTTTATATGTTCCCTGTAAACTATATAGGCTGGTTACTGATATCCCAGCAACCACAGGAGCACGGTTTGGTAAGTTTTATAGTATAATTTTGTGTTTAATTAGTATAAATAAAACTGTGAAATAATTAAGTGGGTAAAAATCCTAAACTTCAAATTTTTTTTGTTATAGGTCAAGAAATTGTGTGCTATGAGAGCCCAAGACCATCAATGGGAATTCATCGCATGGTTTTTGTGCTGTTCCGGCAAATGGGTCGACAAACTGTGTACGCCCCAGGATGGCGCCAGAATTTCAACACCAAAGACTTTGCAGAACTCTACAACCTTGGATCTCCAGTAGCCGTGGTTTATTTTAACTGTCAACGCGAAGGTGGATTTGGTGGACGACGGAGATAAGATATAAGACATGCTTATGAAGTTACGAGTGCATATTGAAAGCAGGCACATCATGTCATATAATAACTGTTTCATCTTCTCTAAACTATACTGTATTATATTATACTCATAGACCTGCGGGTTTCGCGGGCGTAATTAAAAAATTTGTATTGTAAGAAATATCAATTCTAGAATAATAAGAGTAAATGATATTTTGTAAGTTTGTATTTGTCGAATATTCTACATTTTTAAATGATATTAAGCCTTTCGGTAACTGTAGGTCAGATAGGTAAAAGAATCTGCCAGCAAATTATGCTCAATATGCAATACCGCAGATCTTTATATATAGAAATAACTTCCACTATGACTGTTCCTCGTGTCTTTTAACTCAGATGTTTGTGATAATGCAGACTCATTCACATATCTTATCCAGCTTAAAGATAAAGGTTCCTAAGTAAGAAAAGACCCGGCTTTTTCATTTGTAGAAAATAAGTGTTAACAAGGTCACAAATATAGAAAATAAAGCCTTACAGTATAAGAGATTATATGATTAAAAAAACAAAACACATATATTATAGTAATCCATTGTTGCTTCATAATTCTGGTGATGTTTGTTTTTGCCGATAACATCTGAATGATTCTTACCGAGTCAGACACGGTTAAATGTTCAAGGTGTTTGTCTTTTCCTTCTTGATCAGACACGAACAGAGCTAGCGTGTCTTACCAAGTAACAGGTTCATGTGTTGTCTGATTGCCTCTAACTCAAAAATATTCGAAGGGGCTAGCGCTACCCATTTTTACCACTTTGACTTGCATATATATGCCTCACTCTATACTAGTATCTCCTTGCTCCACTATCGTTGTAAAACCCGCATGCTTTTACCATGAATAGTATCTTTAATATAGTACGTACTAGATTTAAACTTTCCTAATATAGCATGATTACGATTACGTGTTAGGATTTTACGTATTACGTACGTGTTAGAACACGATAAGTATTTACAACGCACGAGCACGTAATAATTATTTAACAATAATTAATCACGAACATGCGATCATGAAATCATGAACGTAATTAAATCACGGGCTAATATTAGTTACGTATATATATTTATTACGAACACGAATAAATATATTAAGTCACGATCGATAACTAATTAAAATACGTAAAACACGAACACGAGAACACACCAATATTTTAGACACGGAAAAACATTCGGGTTACCCCTTGTGGGCCCCATTACCACGAAATAGGGAGGGAGGATGGGCTTAGCCCATCAAATTTTACTAAAAGGGAGTTTAAGGTGTTGATCCCAAACTTAGATCGATTAAGCTTTGTGTATATGAGATTAGATCAAGTACTACACGTAGAGAAACCTTTGCTTATGAATAAAGTAACAAAGTGTTATGCGGAATTAACACTTGATCTAAAACACAATGATGTTAAACAAACTTTCACTTGTATTAGAATAATCGTGTTGATTACAATGAAAGGTTTAACTTGCGAATACTATGAAAACTGATATTTAACATTAACCTAAAAGATCTTCTTTTATAGAACAAGAAGTCTTGTACAATAAGCTACGAATCAACTATTCTAGATAAAGATAAACATAGAAAATACATTGTCGTTTCTATCCTTACTAGAAGTAATCTAGAATATAATATACGTGTAGCTCACATCTTCCATCAGTGCTTGTCTTCAATCTGTCAACGCTTGACTTTATCTTGTCAACGCTTATGCTGTCAGCGCTCACTTTGCTCTTGTCAACGCTTGAGTTGTTCTTGTCAGCGTTCAAGTGTTCTGGCCTAAATTTATTCCCAACAATCCTCCCCTAAACTTGATATCCACTCTTATGATCAAGTTTCTGAATAAACATTAAGAACTTGGAGGAGTCTGACAAACCTTATCATATTGGTAATAAATAAATCTGATCAAATTCTTTGCCACGTCACTTGTATAGTCTATCTCCAACTGGGTGTCCTTCATCTTCTCCAAAACAGCCTTGGATATGAAATACTGAGCATCTACAAGTAAATACTCAGCAAACTTTGTAGAACTCAAATGGTATACACCTGCAGCTGAATATAACTTCCATTGAAGACCACTGAGGTCATCTTCAAGATCCTTCCATATTTCAGGATCTTCTTCTTTTGTCCCACACATTCTTTTGAATGTGGTCCAAAGTTTTATTCCATTGGCTGAAGTTGGTGCTTCAGCCTCATACTTGGTCTCTAGTAACCTCCAAAGGTCCACCAAGTCTTCTCTGTCACAACTTGCAAATAAAGATATGAGAGTGGTAAAAGTGTGTACCTCCTTGCCAAACCTTCCAATTTTCCAGAATCCACATTCATCTTCCTCATAACTTATAATTGGATTCCTGGAATCTAGTGGTAACACATGAACCATATCTGAAGCTTCTAATGGGGAGAGCTTAAGGCTCTTTCTAATGATTGCTTCACTTGGATATAGTTGAGACATATCTTTTGGAAATTCAAGAATAAATCCCTTCTTTACTGGTCTAGGAACTATCATAGCTTTCTTGATTGCCATCTCTTCTGCAAGTTGCTCCTTTCTTTCATCTGAAAGAAGTCTGAAAGTGTTCTCTTCCTGCACTTTCACCCAAATAGGATAAGCCCTATGTTCCAACTCATCAAATGTCAAAGCCTTCAGCTTCTGATGTGTCCATCCAACTCCATGACATTTGAGCAACATAAAGTAGAGCTTCCTTCTATCCCTTTTCAATTCAGAGAGAATGTTGCTTGCCTTGTACTTCAGCATCACCTTACAATCCTGCTGAACTCTAAGAAGAATTTCCAAACCCCATATTTGATCTGAAATGGTTAAGTCTGGATTATCCATGCAGCTTTCTTCCCAAGAATTTTACATCTGAACTACCTCTGGCATATCAAAATCAATTTGCAACTTCAAATCTCTCAGCCTTTCCCTAGCAAGCTCATCACCATACTCAAGTCTTTCTGGTTCAACAATCATCACACTTGAGTCTGAGCTAGCTCCATCACTTTCTTCTTCAGAAGTCACAACAAATGGTGACTTTTCCTTCTCACCTTGTTCCATAATTTGCTCAGCCAATCTTCTATCAAATTCAACCTGAGCTGCATTCTTTGGAACAATTTCTTCTACCAACTTACCCTTACCCTTATCTGTTGGTTCAATTGTTGGTAGGGTAGATGATAATACCTGAGTAGGAACATCTTTGATGATAGATGATGACTGGAATACATCACCTCCATATGCAGATCTGTCAACGCCCAAATTTCGTCTATCAGCGCCCAAAATACTTCTGTCAGCGTCCAAACTTGTCTTGTCAACGCTCAAATATTTTCCCTCAGCGCCTTGTGTAACCTCCCTCAACATATCTGTAAATGATAAATTTAAATTTGTTGGAGAGATTAAGGACGTATCAAAACCTTTTTGTTCCTTTAATGTAGTAAGAGCTTCAGCAATATCCAATGATTGACCATCTTGACTGCTCTTATCACTCAGATTTCTTGCTTCCTCCCCTTTGGAAGACTCCTCCATACCTCCCCTTGAATGAGCACTCTCTAAAACAACAATCCTCTCCCTCAAATCTTTGAGTTCAAGGCCTTGGTTACTGACAATTTGTACCAAGTCTGCATTTTGCTTTTGCAAGCTAATGCAGACAGCCGTCAATTCTAAAAGCGTCATTGGTTCCAGTCTGCCCTCTTCCAAAATGGGGATTTGACCTCCCAAGTCAGGTTCATTGGGCATGGATGAGGACTTAATTATGTTGTGACTGTCTTGACCAGCATCTAAGCCTGTATCAATAGCCCCAGCCTCATCCAGGTCACCAGCCACACTTGTGGTGGTGGTTCTCTCTGCTTCATGGCTAGGACCACCAGAGGAGAACACTCCAGCAGTCCTTTGGCGTTTAATCAACCTATATTCTGGTGGTGTGGAAGATGGTGTAGAAGATGGTGTAGATGTAGGTTGGTTAAGGGGTGTTTGGGATTGTGATGGTTGGGTGTCAGCGGTGGAAATAGGCATATCAACGCCCACATTAGATGTGTCAGCGTCGAAGGGATTTTGGTCTATTTGCATTTGGTCAGGTGAGGGTAAAGGTTCAGGGAGAGGCTCAAGTTGTGGGTGAGGGTCAATATGAGGTTGAGGGTCTGGTTGGGGTTGTGCTGCTGCAATAACAGCAAGCATGGCTGGGGTTAATGGTAGGTCTCTATGAGGTGGTGAATTCATCTTGGTAAAAATAGCCTTCTTTTGTTCAGGGATCTTATAAAAGTCATTGTGATCCCTTGAACAATATCTTTGAGCATCAAAAACCATTTGTAGAAAACGGGGATAAGCTAAAGTCATTTTTGTCCCCTTGTTTTTACACATTCCTTCAAAAATCATTTTAGACCAATTATAATTTTGCCCTGTTGTAATACACACAATAGCAGATGCAATGGATCTATTGATCTCATTGTGTGCAGTACATTTGGGACTCAAACATTGAAGGAGAATGTGAATTAGGTACTTCCAGGCTGGGGGAATTCCTGCTTATGGTACTTATTGAGAGTACCTTCATCAGGAATAGGGTATCCCAAAGCCCTAAGCCCTTGTTCTATTTCAGATATGGGAAGCATGGTTATACCATCAGCATCATTAAGATGCAAGGCCTGGCGTACCAAGGCCTCAGTAACCACCCAAGGTCTCCCATGTACAATAGAAGTCAATGTTGTCACTCCATTAATTGTTGAGGAACTGACAGTGTTCCAAAACTGTTTAATGTGTGTGACTGGAATGAGTGGTGCATGAGAAAGAGCATACCTTAATGGGGATGCATTCAAATACTCCACCATCTGTGTGTATTGAGGGAACAAAGTATTATCAGCAACAAGATAAGCAATCATGTTGTGTTGAGACTTGAACCCCAAATCCAATTCTGCTGAGTTAAATCTTGGTGCCATTGATGAAAGCTGTGAATTTGATGTATAAAAGATGAAGGTTGATAAGAGAAAAGTGTTAGACAAGAATTATAGATACCCTGTTTAAAATAGGAGCCAAATTTATAGGAGTGGATGAATGCATGTGATTGGCCCAAAAATAGGCAAAGATTTTCAAAAATCAATCATGAAAATATTGAAAAAGTTTATAAGTTATCTCATGCATTTAATGAAAGTAACAACTCCTAAAATTACGGCTTGAAAATATGTCAAAAAGTTACAACTGGGTAGGTCCGATTGTTTGTCAACGGTCAAATATAACCCATCAACGCCCAACGGCTATAATCTTGTCAACGTTCGCCTAAAGCCATGTCAGCGTCCATTTTGGTCACAACAACGCTTGGAAAAATCTTGTCAGCGTCCAAAAATAAAATTGTTTTAAAAAGTGAAAAATGACCTTAACAAGTAATTTATCCTAGAGAAGATAACCAAAAGCTGATAATTATCATAGGGCGGCAAGCACTGTCCAGTTATGCAGACTTGCATAAGCAAGATAGACATAACAGTCCTCTAGTGTCCCTTGCTAACCAAAATTCTTAACAACCAAGTTACCTCATAAAATCCTTGTTACTCCCAGGTAAAACCCATATCAAAAGGATTCCCAAGCCTCCCAACAGACCACAACCAATTCTAGGCCAAAAATGTCTTGGCAGCATGCAAAGTTGATATACTATGCATGCTACAGTGCCTCATGGTTTAGAAAAACTAACCCATACTCACCAGTGGACACAATCTAGAATTGTGATGAGAGTATTCTAAGAATACCCAAGAGTCCTAAAGGTTCCTAAACCTCCCCTCAAACTATGATACATGAGTTCTCAAAATATATATATGAACATTAAAAATTTATGTCAAGATAGGAATATAAATATTCCAACCATCATCCATAAACAAAACATGTCCAAATAGCTCTTCAAAGATCCATAAGCAACTCTGTATCCAATGGTATAAAGCTACCATTACCTGCACATTTAGATGAAAACCACAAAACTAACATTTGTTGCTAACAGCGTCCCGACAACACTTATCAGCGTTGAAGGAACTCTTGTCAGCGTTAGACAATAATATCTCCAACAACGGCAAAATAACACTTGACAGCGTTGCATTTACCTTTGTCAGTGTTAGAAAAAGAATGTGGAAAATCTAAATCATCACAAAGACCAATAACAATGCATTATCCTGTACATACTTTTACAAAAAGATTCCAAAAACACATATTAAGTGAGATTAACCATTCCAATATTTGTTACCAAATATTGAAATCTTCCAGCATCAAAAGGTTTAGTTAATAAATCAGCCACATTGTCTTCTGTGTCTACCCTATCTGGTTGTATTAAACCTTTTTCAAAGCAATCTCTTATAAAATGATGTCTAATTTCTATGTGTTTGGTTTTAGAATGATGTACAGGATTTTTAATAATGCATAAAGTACTGTTATTGTCTACAAAAATCTTGGTATGCATAAAATTATACCCATAATCCAACAGCTGGTTCTGAATCCATAAGACTTGTCCACAACAAGCAGCTGCTGCAACATATTCTGCTTCAGTTGTAGAGTTAGCCACCACTGTTTGTTTCTTGCATTGCCAAGATATTAATCTGCTCCCAAGAAATTGACATCCACCAGTTGTGGATTTCCTATCAAACTTGTCACCACCATAATCACTGTCTGAATATGCAATAAGGTCCAATGGAGAATCTTTTGGGTACCATAATCCAAGGTCTGGATAACACCTTAGGTACCTAAAAATCCTCTTCACAGCAAAAAGGTGACATTCTTTGGGAGTCACTTGATGGCGTGCACATGCACACACAGCAAACATGATGTCAGGTCTTGAGGCTGTAAGATACATCAATGATCCAATCATTGATCTATAGTGCCTAACATCCACATCCTTTCCAGCTCCAATTTTTCCCCAAGGGTGTTGTCTATCCATAGGAGAGGAAGCCTCCTTTTCATGTGGAGAAAAACCATATTTCTTCAAGATTTCAGCGACATACTTGTCTTGGGAGATGAAGATACCATCTTCTTTCTGCTGAACTTGTAAACCTAGAAAGAAGTTCATCTCACCCATTGCACTCATCTTGAATTTATCTGTCATGAGCTTGGAAAAGTCCTCACTCATTTTTGGATCAGTAGACCCAAAAATGATATCATCAACATAGACCTGCACAAGCAACACATGTTTTCCTTTCTTCTTTGTAAACAGTGTCTGATCTATGGTGCCCCTTTTGAAGCCATTTTCCACCAAGTAGGTGGACAATGTACCATACCATGCTCTTGGGGCTTGATGAAGTCCATACATTGCTTTCTTCACTCTATAAACCTTGTCTGGATTCTCAGGATCTTCAAAACCAGGAGGTTGCATGACATATACTTCCTCAACTATTGTCCCATAGAGGAAAGCACTCTTCACATCCATCTGGTAAACAGTAAAATTCATACAAGAGGCATAAGCTAGAAAAATTCTTATAGCTTCAATTCTTGCAACTGGTGCAAAAACTTCTTCATAATCAATTCCTTCCTCTTGTGTATAACCCTGAGCTACCAAACGTGCCTTGTTTCTGACCACAATGCCTCTTTCATCTTTCTTGTTCCTTAGAACCCATCTTGTCCCAATTGGTCTCACATATCTAGGACAATCAACCAGCTCCCAAACATCCTGTATAGCAAATTGGTGAAGCTCATCCTGCATTGCTTCTACCCAACTTGGTTTCTTGAGAGCATCAAAAATTTTCTTGGGTTCTTCCTGTGACAGAAAACAGGCAAACAAACATGCTTGTACAAGAGGGGTATCAACCTTCTTGTGTATATTGGCAATAAATCCACCAAGACCTTGATGAGATCTTCTTGTCTGAACTGGAGCCATAACATCACCAATGATTTGAGATGTGGGGTGATCCTTAGCTGTGGAAGTGAGAACTCCTCCTTCAAAAAGTCTGGTGTCCTCAACTTCACGCTCCATGTTGCCAATATCTTCTTCAGATTCTTCTTGATCAACAGAGATCTCTTCATGGACATTAGAAGGTCCACCTTGTTCAAAATGAGAAGAGAAAAGCTGTGTAAAGGTGTCTCCAAAGTCTGATCCTTGTTTATCAGCGTTTGGGCTAACAACGCCTGAACTGGTGTTGTCAGCGTTGGGGCCATCAGCGTCTGAATTGGTCGTGTCAGCGCTTGATTTCCCTTTGTCAGCGCCTGAAGAATCATGCATGTTTGTATTTGGTGGTATTTGAACACCACCATTATCTTTCCTTGCAGCAGTAGCAGCAGCATAATACTCATCTGTCCATATAGGAAGTGTAACAAACTCTTGTGTGGGAGATGATTTAACTGCTGGTGGTCCATCCTCCTTAGCAACCTGTATACCTGAAACATTACCAATTCTCTTTTCCAAAACACTTGAAGTTACCTTCACAATGTCTGGATCAGTAACAGGCATATAATTTAAAGCTCTAGACAAAGGTTCTAAGTCAAACAACCAATTTGGACCACTCTCAGGATCACTAGGTTTACTTTCTAAAAACCTAACATGTACCTTTTCAAGTATACGTTTTTCCTTTTTAATGTAAACCCTATATCCTTTACTCTGCACTGAATAACCCATGAAGTAGCCTTCATCACCTTTTGAATCAAATTTTCCTAGGGCCTCACTAGTTTCTAAAACAACTACATGACAACCAAAAGGCTTGAGAAAGCCAATATTGGGCTTCCTTCCCGAAAGTAATTCATAAGGTGTCTTATTATGTATCTTGTTGACCAATGCCCTATTTTGAACATAACAAGCTGTGTTAACAGCTTCAGCCCAAAAGGCTATAGGAAAGTGGGCATCAGCCAACATGGTTCTGGCTGCTTCAATAAGGGTCCTATTCTTCCTTTCAGCAACTCCATTTTGCTGTGGAGTTCTAGCTATGCTAAACTGCCTAGTAATCCCTTTCTTGGCACAAAAATCATCCAACAACTGATTTCTAAACTCACCCCCATTGTCACTTCTAATAATTTTGACCTCATTACCATTCTTCTTTTCAATCTGGGTAATGAAATTAATCAGACTTAGGTCAGTTTCACTTTTCTTGGCTAAAAAGAAAGTCCATGTAAACCTGGAGTAATCATCAGTAATGACAAAACAATATGATTTACCCTTCAAACTTTCTATATTAGTTGGACCAAAGAGGTCCATATGCAATAAGTGAAGTGGTTTAGAACTAGAGTGCACCTGTTTAGACCTGAATGAGACCTTGTGCTGCTTGACCTTAAGGCATGCAACACAAGAGTGGTCATTGTGGAAAGCCTTTTCAGGCAAACCATCAACTAAACCAAGCCTCACAAGTCTATTGATATTCTTAAAGTTTATGTGCCCTAGTCTCCTGTGCCAAAGATTACTTTCATCTACTGAGGCTTTAGCATATAGACATGACATTTTATTATTTACCTTAATTCCATTAAGATTCACATTATATATGTCTTTATGCCTTGGTGTTCTAAAATCTATGTATTTCTCCTCAGGGAGCTTATAATCTTTGCTTAATACCAAGCACTCAGTATCTGTGAAAAGAACCTTATTTTTGTTATCACACACTTGTGATACACTAAACAAATTATAATCCAGATCTTTTACCAAGAAGACATTCTCAAACCGTAGATTGTTGGTGACAAGGGTTCCTTTTCCTGTGATTGTTCCATAGCCCCCACCAAAGTATACCTTATCACCATCTTGAATAGGAGAGAAATTGGTCAGATAGTCTTCTTTTCCTGTCATGTGCCTTGAGCATCCACTATCCCAGTATCCATAATCATTGATCTTCTTCTGAATGCCCTGCACATAAAGAAAACACATTAGTTTTCTTTGGGAACCCAAGCCGTGGAAGACATGGATTCATTTGGTTGTTCAACAAGAACAGACTTGGTTCTCATAACAACTCCATTTTCATCCCTGTTTGAATGAAATTCCCAGTTAACCCCAATTGGTGTTGATAATGCCTTAGAAATATAATGAAACCTGTTGCATGTCATAGAAATACCAGTAGAATTAGGGTTCTGGTCTTGTTTTGGTCTCCATGTTAAGCTAGTAGAAGCTTTAGACCTATTTCCCTGTGGTTGCAAATACCTAGGTTTAGCAGTTTGTCTGTCAGCGCTGAAATTACTCTTGTCAGCTCCCCGATTTCTCTTATCAGCGTTGAACCTAGGGTTTGCTACAGGAACCCATTGCCTATTGGACCAAGTATTTGACTTTTGAAAAGGTCTTAGGCCTTGTGTGTTAGACCCTCTAGAAAAGAATGGGGCTGGTCTAACTACTTGTGAACTCTTGTTAACAAAGGTATTGGGTCTGACAGTGTTTGACCTATGTTGACTTTTGTCAGCGCTGAAATGGTTCCTATCAGCGTTGACATTGGAAGCGTTGACACATCTGTATGCCAAATGTGAGAAGCTCCCACATGTGTAACAAGCTTTTCTAGACATAGTCTTAGGTCTAGAAGCAAAGAAGCCTGTTCCATGATCATTAACTTGGCTTTTTGGAGACCTAGTATTCCTATACATCTCTGCATACTTAACACTAGGTTTTCTAACAGCTTGTGGGCCAAGGTCAACAGCTTTGCCAGTGGTAGGGTGTGTGATCTTAATAGGTTTAGGATCATCAATTGGTTTTGTGATTGGTGTAGGCTCATTTGGACTTTCACACAACAACCCTCCCTTAACAAACAAAGTGTGGTTAGCTTTCTTCCACTCTTCTAGGTCAGTCAGCTTTTGCTGATATTCCTCAACTGGGGAAGTCACTCTAGGTGGAGGAATGAATTCCTCCTCTTGGCATTCTGGCAAGCCAGTCCAAGATAAGTCCTTTGATTGGACACCATAGAAATCCCCAGCTGGTGGTGGAACAACAGTATAATTATTCATCCCAATCCCACTCATATCCTTAGAGTCTCTTTGTTTACTAACACACTCTCCAAGGGATTGTGTGGCCTTATCAAATCTCTGGATTTTAAGACTCACATTATCTTTATTTTTGTTAGCCTCTTCTAACTGAGCTATCAAATCAAGATTAACCCTATTTACTATATCTTGAACATCCTTACTCTGATGTAACTCATGTTTTAAGATATTTATTTGATCCTTTAAATCAAACTCCATTTTCTTATACTCAGATACTGTCTTTTCTGTTTGGGTAAGGGCAACTTGATAGTTAGATACTTTGCATCTTTCAGTACTTGCCTCATCTAATAATTTAACTATCTCTTGTTTTAATTTTTCAGTATTTAAACGACAACCCTTAGAACAGAAAGCATCATCATATACCTCATTATCTGATGAAGAGGAGGAGTGTGCCATGAGAGCATATTCAACATGCTCTTCTTTAACTTCAGCAACCAAAGCTCTGTCCTCTTCTTCATTCTTAGCCATCCAGCTCCAATCCCATTCTCCAACACCATCAATTTGTTGAACAGCAACCATAGCCTTGGGATCTGGGCTCTTAATCATTTGGCTTGAAGGCTTCCCAGCATCAGATCTCCTTGGAGATCTACATTCCCTCATAAAGTGCCCCATCCTATGACAGTTGTAGCACTCCACCTTGGATTTATCAAATCCAGCAACATCCTTAGCATTAAAGGTCATCTTCTTCTTGAACCTTTTATTGAACCTGTTTGCTCTTAAACTTACAAGAGCCATAGTCCACTTGATGTCCATTTCTTCCAATTGTTCATCACTTATCTGCTCAAGATCTTCATATGTAATCCTTGAATCACTGGGCAAAGAAGCAATGAATGCACACACAGTATCAAGATCAAAACCAGCAGGTTTAATTCTATCAGCGCCATGATTGTGTGTGTCAGCGCTTGAGTACAAAGCGTTGACAGGATATGATCCAGCGCTGACAGATTGACATCCAGCGCTGACACCTTGAGATCCAGTTGCTGAATGTCCATAGAAGTTCATGGAATCAAATTGGCCTTCACTTTGTGAAAAGAAGGCCATGTTGCTGCTGGAAGATTTGTTATCACTCTCCAATTGCCATTCATTCTCCAATAGTCTTAACTTGTTGAAGATGTCATCAAACCTGGAAGTCTTGTGGGTATTATTGACAAGAATGGATCTTGTCTCAATCTTCCATACATCACCAAGGCTTTTGAGAAAAGTGGCATTCAATTCAGGATCATCAATCTGTTTTCCCATGAAGGAAAGTTGACTTGTGATGTCAAGAAGTCTACTTCTCACACTGCTGAGATTCTCATTAGGTTGAGCTTTAAAGACAGCATACTCATGCAATAGTTGTTTCTTCTTTTCTTCTTTTGTGTCAGCATTCCCACCATGTGCTACTTCAAGAGCTTCCCAAAGCTCTTTTGCAGACTCAAATCGTTTGTACTTGTGCTGATTCTCATGACCTAGGGCATGTTTCAAGATATTCAAGATTTTCATGTCCACCCTCTTCTTGGCTATATCTTCAACAGCAACAGCTCTCCCATCTTCAGGCTTTTCCAACTTATCAGATTCACGACAATTAGGAACAGCTGTCCTTGTGGCAATAGCAGCAGTAATCTTTGCTGCTTTATCGAATGTGTTCCCATATTCGATAATTTCCCAAAGAGTGTAGTCATGAATAGCTATGTATTGCTCAAAATTGGACTTCCAAAGCTCAAAGTTACTGGCAACAAACATGGGAATTTTGATACTAGGGTTTGAGAAGTTGTTTTGTAGCAAAGCAGGAGGTTGATTTGTGCCAGACATGATGTTTTTAGGGTTTTGAGAATTTTAGGGTTTTTAGGGTTTGGTGTTTTAGGGTTCTGCGTTACTTAAAGATCAAAAGTTTCTCAACAAGCTCTGATACCACTTGTTGATCCCAAACTTAGATCGATTAAGCTTTGTGTATACGAGATTAGATCAAGTACTACACGTAGAGAAACCTTTGCTTATGAATAAAGTAACAAAGTGTTATGCGGAATTAACACTTGATCTAAAACACAATGATGTTAAACAAACTTTCACTTGTATTAGAATAATCGTGTTGATTACAATGAAAGGTTTAACTTGTGAATACTATGAAAACTGATATTTAACATTAACCTAAAAGATCTTCTTTTATAGAACAAGAAGTCTTGTACAATAAGCTACGAATCAACTATTCTAGATAAAGATAAACATAGAAAATACATTGTCGTTTCTATCCTTACTAGAAGTAATCTAGAATATAATATACGTGTAGCTCACATCTTCCATCAGTGCTTGTCTTCAATCTGTCAACGCTTGACTTTATCTTGTCAACGCTTATGCTGTCAGCGCTCACTTTGCTCTTGTCAACGCTTGAGTTGTTCTTGTCAGCGTTCAAGTGTTCTGGCCTAAATTTATTCCCAACATAAGGGATTATCACTACTCATTTACAACTTACAGAAGATTTTTAGCAAAAACCTAAAAACCCTCCTCTCCTTCTCCTTTGTGCCGCCACCATCAAAACACAAAAAGGGAGTGTTTGTTGATCTTGGATCTTGGAATTCTTGTTGGTGTTCGTGTTTGTTCTTCGTTCTTTTGATCCACGTATTCGGTAAATCTTTTTAAACCTTTTCTTTTAATTTAATCTTTTTATTAGTTATGAACATGTGATGTTTTTATAAAAACATAATAATTAATCATAGATCTAACATGTTTTGGGGTTAAATTAAATCAAAGGGTTGCTTTTAAGGGGTGTTTATTTTGGCCGTAGGCTGCAACCGAACCCGAAGGGGTTTCGGTTTGCCAAGTCGACCACCACCAAGATCATATGGTCTTGGTTGGTGCGTGTGGGTCCCACGGCAGCAAGGGGAAACACGGGGTACCCCGAGTTGGTTCGGGGTACGGTGTCGATTCATGTCCGGTTCATGTTTTTAGCCTAGATCCGGTTCATGGTGTATGTTAGTTTTTTTTATGTTTATGAACTTATGTTAAAATTAAATTAATAAAATGATGTGATTAATTTAATAACATGACTTAGGTTATTTAATTATTAATGATCATGAAATTATTTTAACCTAAGTATTTATATATTTAAGACTTATAATTAATTAATTATTTTAAAATCATAGATATAATTAATTAATTAACATGACTTAGGTTATATTATTAATATATAATAATACATATTTTAATCTAAGTATTTAACTTATTTAATTAAAAACATGTTATACTTTAATTAAATATTATAACCTATAGTTTAATTAAATTACATGAAATAATTATTAAACTATACATTATATCATATGACTTAGAAAATAATCATGAAACACACTTAGGCCTATATACTTAGCTTATTTAACCAGCTTATTTCTAATTATGGAAACTTTCTATTTTTAGAAACTTAATTAAATAAGGCAGCTAATCTATTTATGGAAACCAGCTATTTTTAGAAACTTAATTAAATAAGCCAGCTAATCTATTTATGGAAACCAGCTATTTTTAGAAACTTATTTATTTAAGGCATCTAATCTATTTATGGAAACTTATTTAATTAAGGCAGCAAATCTATTTATGGAAACTTTCTATTTTTAGAAACTTATCTATTTTAGGCAGTAAATCTATTTTTGAAACTTTCTATTTTTGGAAACTTTCTATTTTTGGATACAATCTATTTTTGGAAACTTTCTATTTTTGGTAACTTTCTATTTTTGGAAACTTTCTATTTTTGGAAACTTTCTATTTTTGGAAACTTTCTATTTTTGGAAACTTTCTATTTTAGGAAAACTGCTATTTTTGGAAAGTTACTTATTATTACACAGTAAGTATAATAACACATGAAATACCATAAATACTTAATCAGATTAAACAAAATATAAGATAAAACACAGTTTAAGGCTTTAAAACAGTAAAACATGGTAAGAACACATAAAATAAGCTAAGACATGATATAAAACCAGCTACGTATTTAGTAAGCAGATACTTATTCATGTACATATTTATGTAGCACTAGTGATTCAGAAGTAGGATTCCTCGCAGTTCATCTTCTTCGTTCACTGGACATAAGGTACGGATTCCCGTTCTTTCAGTATGGACATTCTTTCCTTATTAGGATTCCCCGTATGCAGCCAACTGTTTTCCCGTAGTATAAGTATGAGTTTGATTGCTTATGTTTAAATGTGATTACCTATAGCCATATACATGCATGACCAGTTTCACCTAGTTATGGAGGTACCATAACCATAACATTAGAGGCACTGATGTTGTGACTTCACCACGGCGGAGTGATTGCTCGTGGCGTCCCTTCAGCTTTTGGCCATTTATTTATATTTATCATGTGGGGCGTATGGGTACATCCTAGTTACATGTTTTATTCAGGATTACATGGTGAATGTGGTGTGTGCCTTGCATCCTTCACAAGGAGCTGATTCCTCCTACCCAAAAACTAGTATATTAAATTAGAGGCAGCCCCTCTAATTTGCATGATGAGGTCACCCCTCCAAGTATTCATGCACGGTGGATTTTCATGACCTATATTGGTTAATGGTAAAATATGTTAAACAGTTTTCATATGATAAACATAAGGCTTTTCAAACTATAAAACCGGTTTTATGAACATGTTCCAGGTTTTCCAGGACTTATACATTTCCGCTGCTATTAAGTCTTTATTATGTTTTAGTCATTTATACTATGTCTATATCCGTGCACTGAGCGTTTTGCTCAGCCGTTACTTTCCTTTCCATGTCCCAAAACGACAGGTACCCTAGGAAAGACTCGAGCATTTGGAGGACGTGCATCGGATGGAAGCTGCTAGAGACTTCTTTTCCTTTTGCCTTCATATATTTATGCTTGTGTAGTCTTTCATTCATTTCTTTTCCTTTATTATGTTTTGGGCTTATGTTTGGGAACCGATGTTTGATTCCGGTTATCCCTATGGTCATGTAATGTTTTATACATTTATCCTTGTATGCTTTGATGACACGCCATAATTACGGCGTGACATTTCTATTATCAAAATGGGGTGTTACAATTATGGTATCAGAGCCAAGGCTTCGACCTGTAGGCTCTAAAACTCGACCTGTGACTAGTGGGTAGTCACCAGGAGCTTCCTAAGCCAACGTTTGTTATTCTACGTATTGATGTTTTCAGCGCATTGTTATTTTAACCATGACGTTTTCAGCACCTTGAGGTTTTAACCTTGATGTTTTCATCGATATTGTTTTACTAATATGAATAGACAACCGTCATTCATATTTAGTTATGTGTCATTGTTTCATGCATAATATTCCTCGTGAACTGTGGCTATGTGGACTGAACCCTAGTAGTTCATAATTAGTCACATGAAATTTTTTCTGATAATTTTTGACATATGAGTTTCATTTATTTATGTTTCATGTATCATCGTTGTAGGGATTATGACTAAGTAATGGTTGGTACAGGACTGGCCCTATTTAGTCGCATGTGCTTTTATCGAAACTTTTAATTTTGGGACCGACCCATAGGCGTCCCCTCGCCATGTCTTTTGTTTTGGGACCGACCCATAGGCGTCCCCTCGCACATATAAAAGGTTTTTATAAACTAACATTACGCATTCATGCACTGTTTTCATGCATAAAAATTTTCTCATGATTTATTGGCATAAAATTTTTTTTTCATGTCCCCTCATAAGTTACTATGTTTTTTATGTCAAGTATGTTTTCATACTGTCATGGTTAACTTCAGTTTCATGCTGATTATGATATACACTTCTTCGTAATAGATGGTTTCATGTTTCTTCATGATAATTCCGTCTTCATGTTGATTATGTTTTACGCCTCTTTTGTTATTTACGTTGTCCTGCAAGACATTGTTGGATTTCATTGAATTCTGCTTTCATGATAGTCATGGTTGGTTTTCATTGATCATGCTGTCAGGCAAATCATCGTTGAATTTGGTGTAACCACACTTTAGCGTTTCTCTATGCAACCAGAATGAGGTATATACTGGCATTGCCAGGATATCATGATGATTTTCCTAACCGTTTAACCGTTATACTTTCCTTAAATCATGATAAATGATCGACCCCATACCGATCATTTCATGTGCATTCCACGTGTACTCCACGTACAGTATTTCATGTGTATTACATGTACCTTAATCCATGTGTATTCCACTTGCAATACTTCATGAGTATTCGCTAGTCGATTCTGAATCATCTCAGGCGTATGTTCACTTGCCGATATTCTACAAGAATGCCGATGCCGCTCATAGCTTGGAGATGTTACTGAAGGTTGAAGCTGCTGACGTTCGGAGACGCTACGAGATGCGGATGTTGTTCACAACCTGGAGATCCTACAAGACGAAGACAAAGGCGTCGGAGCAAAGCAATTGGACGAGAAGATGTTTCACCATCAGGCGATTCCCATCAATCATTGTCCCTAATTCTTAGTTACATGTCACACGTCATTCGGCTGTCATTTCAGCCATATGAGTGCAAACCGGTACCAGCCGGCCACTCAGCTGAATAGTTACATGAATCACGGTCATGAGAATGTCCATCATGGAACTGACAGACAGGACGATAGTAATCACTACTATGATAGCAACTAACCTAGAAATCGCAACCGAAACTCTGGCCACGGACGTGATCATAAATACAAGGATTAGTAGTCCAACCGATCCTCCAATTCTGGCATAATAACCTTATATTGTGGTTATATTTGTTTCACATCTCGAGACACATGTCAAGACATCAGTCAAGACACATGTCTCACGTATACCTCCTGAAGACACATGTCAAGACACTAATCAAGACATATGTCATGCTTATAGTTCCAAGAAACGAGTCAAGACACATGACTCACGTCCAACTATGGAACATTTCTAAGAAATTCAGGGTACCCTCCAAGGGTATATCCATTTTGTTGTGCCATGTATTAATCAGGCCACAAGAATTTCACTACCATTACCGGCGTATCAGTGAGAACTGTCACGTTGCCGATGTCACTTTTATTCTTGTAACCATAAATCATTGATTCATGACCATGAAGGACGCCTTTCGTATTCCCACGTATACGAAGGTTTTCCTTCAGCTAAGTGATGAGATCCAAGCTGCTAACGCATTTCCTTGGACAGACACGAGATGAATTTTATCCTAATTATGTACTATGAACAGCACACCATGCTACGATTCATAATTATGTACAGTAATGTTCAGGCTCCTGAATACATTCAGCTTGATTTTCCATCGGGAAAATCTATACAAATTATCTATGCTTACAAGCATGTGCGTTGTTAGCCATGGTCGCTAAAATTTTCTAGCTGTCAGTAAGACACGACCACTTAAGTCCTTTTACGCATAACCAGTTGATTATTCCAAAGTCTTCCCATACATTCTAGAAGAATCTACAAGGAGAAGGATGGTACCATGAGATTATGTGTCGACTACCGTTGACTTAAACAAATCACCATTCATGACCGTTATTCTCCTCCACGTATTGACGACATGTCAAATTAACCGTATAGTGTTAATCACTTTCCCACGATCGAACTCATGATCATGCTGCCAACAGTGACGAGTGAAAAAGCAGGACATGTCCGTGACTGCTATTCGTTCACGACTCGGTCATGCTAGATTTATGATTTTGATTTAGTCTCATCAATGCTCCAACAGCATTATGGACTTAATAAATTGAGTTTCCATGAAGTCCTAAACAAATTCATTAGCGTTTTCATTGAGGATAACCAGATTTCCTCTAAGCCTAACTCTATGACAAGAGAAATTCTACCCTTGAAATTATTCCAATATCAATTCTGTTTGATTACAGTAACACACTGAATCACATGGGTTTTATGGTTAATCTTACCATGACTCAGCTTATGCGTAAAGGAGAGAACCCTACACTACATTAGGTGTTCTAGGAAATCCTACGCTGGGAGAAGTCTAGATTTAGAGACTCAGGGTTTCGCAAACTCCTATGTATCAAGTTTGATGAAGCAAGATACATTTACGTTCATATCTTTATACCTGTCATACAAACAGGCTAAGATAGGACACCAACAGACTGGGATGTTTTCATCATCTGAAATTGTGAATTGAAATGGGACAAGATCTCCACGGATTTTGGTTACCAGATTAAAGCAAGCTCAGAAAAAGCAAGATGCTATCTGTGTTATTGCCAACAGTTTGATCAAGTCTGCAAAATCCTTACATCCGTACGGATTTCAGAATCAACGGATTGATCGGACACATTCCACGCCAAGGCTCATCCGATCACTTGGTAATCCCTCAGCTATCGGGCCAGACAAAGATTCGCAATTGTACTCCTAAAATTACTTCACGTCTTAATACTGATTCCACGACTTGCTTTCGCGCTCGCGTTCATGACACTATTCACGTTCATGATTGTTTTTTGGCTTACGATTTTACGTTCATTTTCTTCTCATTCTAGGAAGTTTGCAAGAACTTGAGAGACCAGACCCAAGTTTAGCATAACTGCCTATCCTCAGATAGACGTTTCTCGTCATAATCTATGTCTCACCTTCAAGCGTTTGTCATTACCGTCATTATATGCTATGATCACGATATGTTTCACATGTCATGTTCATTCCACGTTCCTCATATCATGATCAAGATATGTTACACGTATCAGGGATCACGATATGTTTACTCATACTACACTCGCCATATCTCCACGTAGCACGTTCAAAAATTTTCACGTATCACGTTCAAAATTTTTCACGTACTACGTTTCTTTATGTCTCGCGCATCGTTTTTAGCTAACAGTTAAGTTGGATTGTTTTGCAACATAATGTTTCAGTTACTCTTACACGTTAATTCTTATTCCCTCGATCGAATTTAGGGGATCTACCTTACGTTAATAACCAAGAACTTCTTCGTATTCCAAGTCAAGGTCAGGAGGACCAAGACTTATCATTCGTGTCAAGATCTTATAAAGGAACCGTTCCAAGAGGGAAGCCACTTGGAAACGGACAAGTTCATCCGGGCTTCTTATCCGTTTTCTCTTATCAATTAGATATGTCCTTTCAGCCACGTCACGTTCCATGTCCTTTTTAGACATGTCACATTCCGCCTTCTTTTTGCCAGGTCACATGCACATTAATTTATCTTACATACCCTCTCAGTTTGATTCGGGTATGTTTCTCTTTCAGTTAGGTTATCTATAATTCGGGGACGAATTATTCTTTTTAGGGGGGAAGAGTTGTAAAACCCGCATGCTTTTACCATGAATAGTACCCTTAAGATCGTACGTACTAGATTTAAACTTTCCTAATATAGCATGATTACGATTATGTTAGGACCATTGTAATAGTTAAATGTAATAGGTAGACTAGGAGGTATGTAGTTCCTCCTGGTCCTAGTAGTAGTAGGAGCAAGTCCTGCTCCTGGTCCTAGTCGAAGTCAAACTTTATTATTTACTTAATATTCTGTTAGGATATGCATGAGATATGTTAGGAAAGGATATGCATATAAGTTTTACACGTTTTCTTTAATGCTGTATTAGGGTTTCCTTGGAGTATAAAAGGAACCTTAGGCAGAAGGGTTAGATACACCTTCACCAAACGTAGTTCTAGTGATTATCAATATTAGAAATCCTTAGAAAGGATCAAGTCTTTATAGTTATTCTGTTCTCCTTGATTATATTTATATTCTACATTCATATTGTGTATAGAGTCTCTTTGTGATTTGACTTGTGATTACATAAGTCATTCACCGGTCCTGACAGGCTGTAAGATATACATCTAGTAGACCCAACAAGTGGTATCAGAGCCTGGGAGGGTCTCTATACAAGAAGAATCAAGTTTTCTTATTACTAATATTTTTTTTATCATGTCTGCCTCAACTTCTACTCAAATAGGAGAAGACAGCACTCCTAAAATTGTGCAACCTCAGCAGATCCTTGATACGGTCTCAAACACGAATGGTAAATTCCCTCTTCTGAAAAAGGGTGAATATGAAAACTGGGAAATGAAGATGGAATGGTGGATCACCAATACTGATCAAGATCTTGGGAAGATCATTCTGAATTGAAACAGCAGGAAGCTTACTGGAAGAGACAAGAATGGTAATATTACCCTTCTTGACCCTAAATCTCATGAAGAAATCATAGCTATTCAGAAGGAGGTCAAAGCAAAAACGATTTTGCTTCAATCTCTTCCTGAAGATCACATGGGTGACTTCTACCATTTGGATGATGCCAGAGAGATCTGGAATGGCATAAAAGCAAGGTTTGGTGGAAATGAGGAGTCAAAGAAAATGCGAAGATCCATGCTGAGAGATGAATTCACATAATTCAAAATCTCAGAAACTGAAGGTCTACATCAAGGGTATGATAGGTTTCAGAAGATATTGAGCCAATTGAATCAACTTCGGTCAAAGCCTGATGATGGTGACATTAATGCAAGGTTTCTTAAAGCCTTACCCTACTCATGGAATCAGGTGGTGATCTCTCTCAAAGCCAAAGGTGGGCTTGACTATCTCAACTTTGATGATCTGTTTCATAGGCTCAGAACTTTCGAACCTCATGTGAGAGGATTTTCAACTGACTCTTTTCCCACTCCTACTAATTATGCCTTTGTGAGTTCTATGGCATCTAGTCCCATGTCATATGCATGTAGCCCAAGCAATACTGTCTCCTCTCAGCATACTGTTCAGCATACTTCTGCTCCTGATCCTACTGCCAAGTCTGGTAGTATGGTAGAAGCCGTTCTTCATTCTTTTGTGGCTGATGTTAATGCTGAACAACAACTTTCTTTTGATGACTTCAAACAGGTTGATAAACTTGACCTGGATGAGATGGATCTTAAATGGCAGATGGCCATGCTTACTCTTAGGGTTCACAAGTTTGAGAAGAAAGCAGGAAGGAAATTTAATTACAACCCTCGGGAGCCAGCTCGATTCGACAGAAGCAAGGTTCGATGCTATAACTGCCAGCAACAAGGTCACTTTGCAAGGGAGTGCCCTACCAAGAATGATCAGGAGAAGAGCAGGTACTCCGCTTTCAAGGTTCAGGAGATAAAAGATGACAAGAAGGCATTGGTATCTGTTGACTCTATGGTCAACTGGAATAATCATCAGGCTTCTACTCTGGAATCAGCTAAGTCCTCGACTGACGTGTTTGCAATGATTGCTGGGAATCTCTCTGATGCAGAAGAAGCAAACGAGTTTGCCCTTATGGGCATCTCTCCTCAGGTACAACATTGTCCTCTTGGTTGTCATGATAAATACTCAGAATTGTTGTCCCAATTTAATGAAGTAAATGATCAAAATGATAAGTATTTTTTAGAGGTTCAAGCCTATAAGGCTTCATTAAACACATTGGAACAAAAAAAGAGGTGGTTACAAGATACTCAACGTGCGTATGAGGATAAAATCAGGATACTAAGAATGAGATTGTTTCACACTGCCTACTGGTTACAAGATACTCAACGTGCGTATGAGGATAAAATCAGGATACTAAGCATCGATTTAGAAAACACGACAAATATGCTGAAATATACAGAAACAGTAAGAGATGCTAGTATCAAAGAAAAAGAGGATATACAAGGCAAATTAGATGCTACAATGCTAAGATTTGAAAAATGGCAAAAGGCACCCAAAAATCTTTCAAAATTAATTGATAGTAGCATGTCTGGTAGAACTAAAAGAGGCTTAGGATTTGAAAAATATATTGATTCAGAAGATGTATTTGACTTATCTTTTTCAAGTGTCTTTGATGCCGACAAAGAGGATGAGGGAAAACCTAGTTACAATAGGTTTAAACCAGCAGCAGAAATGCATGTTGTCCCTCCTCCTCTTACTGGAACTTTTATGCCCACTTCATGGCATAATGACTTGGATGGATCATAGATGCTTGAGTCCCCAACAAGTTCTACTAATACTAATGACTTTGTCTCATGTACTTTCAGTGACAAAGCCGGTGACTCTGCATCTAGTGGTTCAAGTGAAGAGTCAAGGCCTATAAGTTTCAAGTTGAATGAACATGCTGCTACTGGTGTTAGGAAGAGTGAAGAAAGAGTTGTTGTTATGCCAAGTGTGTCCGGATACTAAGAATGAGATTGTTTCACACTGCCTACTTTATTACACACATTGAGTCCTTTTAAAAGGTCTTTCAAAACATGTTTTGTTTGTGGCAGTGCCTTTCATTTAATTAAAGATTGTGATTATTATGACACACATGTTTCTGTTAATCATGCTTTTCCTACTCCTGGTCCACCAGGAGCTGCCCCATATGTTTCTAGAAGACTTAATCCTAGTGCTCCATCGTTTTCTTCTTCTAGAATGTCCTCTCCTTTAGCTTCTGATCATTGGAGAAATATTGGATTCCAAACCACCAGTAATTATTTTCAAAATTTTAATCCAATCTATCCACATAATTTGGACCATACGTATTTTGGTTTGGGAAATTTGGGAACTGCTGTTAAGCCCTCAGCAGGTTGTTCTTGGTCAAATAATAATACCCATATGATGCATAGGCAACCAAGGAACAACAGTGGATCTCATCAATCTTCTTGGCACTCTTCTAAATATCCACAAGGCAGGCTCAAACCTGAAAAGGTTTGGGTCCCCTTAAGACACTAACTTTTGCATTGTTATTATCTTGTTGTTGTAGGTTACTCCATACCAGGATCCTAGCTTAGGCATTGTTGATAATGGTTGCTCCAGGAGTATGACTGGAAATAAAAGTCTTCTCTCTAACTTTGTACCATTTCATGGAGGCAAGGTCTATTTTGGTGGGGGTGAAGGCAGAATCACTGGCAAAGGAACGATAAAGACTCCTAATCTAATTTTTGAGTAGGTCTACTATGTGGAAGCACTTCAACACTTCAACTTGATATCGGTCTCTCAGATTTGTGACAAGAAGCAGTTTGTTCTCTTCACCGATACGGATGCACTTGTGCTTTCCAAAGACTTTCAACTTCCGGATGACTCACAAGTTCTACTCAGAATCCTAAGAAGACACAATCTCTATAGCATCAAGTTGAATGAAGTCAACCCTACTGGTCAACTAGCGTGTCTAGTTGCTAAGGCCTCAGAAGATGAAGCGACTAAATGGCATAGAAGGATGGGGCATGTGAACTTCAAGACCATTCACAAACTTGCAAATCTGAATCTGGTCTCTGGTTTACCTCCTAAGACGTTTAGAAATGATATCAATTGTATTGCTTGCAGCAAAGGCAAACAGCACAAAGCATCCTTCAAGGCCATTACTGCTCTTAGTCTTATTACTGAACCATTGCAGCTACTACACATGGACTTATTTGGTCCTACTTCCATTAAAAGCATTGACCACAAGCAATTCTGTCTAGTGGTAACTGATAGATATAGCCGGTTTACGTGGGTGTTCTTCTTGGCTGCCAAAGGTGAGACCTACTCAATTCTTAGAGATTTTCTTACCCTGATAGAGAACCAGTTGTCTAAGAAAGTTAAAGGTATTCGTTGCGACAATGGAACCGAGTTTAAAAATAAAGACCTCATCGCACTTTGCAATGCTAAGGGCATCAAAAGAGATTATAGTGCTGCAAGGACTCCTCAACAAAATGGTGTGGCAGAAAGAAAGAACATGACACTAATAGAAGCAGCAAGAACTATGCTTGCCGATTCCAAGCTTCCAACCATGTTCTGGACATAAGCTGTTAATACTGCAAGTTATGTTTTGAATAGGGTTTCTATTACCAATCCTCACAAGAAGACTCCTTATGAGCTGCTCACGGGCAAAGTTCCAAATATTGCTCATTTGAAGCCTTTTGGGTGTCCGGTCACCATTCTGAATACTAGTGACTATTTGGGGAAGTTTGATGGCAAGGCAGATGAAGGATACATTGTGGGATATTCAGCTCATTCTCGGGCTTATCGTGTCTACAATCTCCAAGCCAAGCGGATCATTGAAACTATTAATCTCAGGTATTTTGAGGAGAAGTCAAACATCCAAGGCAAGGGTCCAGAATGGTATTTTGATCATGATTATCTTAGTGATTCGTTAGGATATTTTCGTTTCAAAACTAACCATGATGTAGGGCAACAAGTGTTTGCAACTTCTGGTACTGGTGTTCCTTCTAGTCTTTCTGATTCAGATGATGAGGATGACATTTTTGTGGTTCCATCCTATTCCACCACAGTTTCTCCTACTCCTCCTAGTGATGCAATTCCATTGGATGTACCGGATTCCCAAGTAGCTCTTAACACTCTTCTCAAACAACAACAAGAAGCTACTAAAGCAGATGCTCAAGGTGGTTTTGAGTTTCCCTTGGTTGAGCCTACTGACCTAGCTGCTCCTGGTACTCCAGCTTCTGCTCCTAGTGCTAGCTTATCACCTACTGGTACTCCGGCTAGTGAGTCTGCTTCCAATACTCGATTCTCCAGTCCTTCTGATTTGGGGAACCATCAAAAGAAGTCTTCTACCAAGCTGGGTGATATTCATAAACAACTAGTAGATGGGATTTTCCACAATGCTTCATATGATGCTGAATTTGTTGGTGATCTCAATAACTTGACACCAGAAGTGGAGGTTTCTTCCAATCCAGTCTTGCAATCTCACAAAGATCATCCTACCACTCAAATAATTGGAGATCCTGGTTCTACTGTCAAGACACGCAGCATGCAGCAGAAGGCCTCGTCTGATCATCATGCTCTTGTGAGCTATATTGAAGATCAACAACGTAATAATCATACGGACTTTCAACACTGTTTGTTTGCTTGTTTTCTTTCACAGGTGGAACCTAGGTCAGTTTCTCATGCTCTTGAGGATCAAAGTTGGGTGGAGGCTATGCAGGAGGAAATGCAGCAATTCTTGTTTCAGAATGTTTGGGTTCTGGTTGACTTTACCAGATGGAAAGACAGCTATCAATACCAAATGGATTCTCAAGAACAAGAAGGATGCACGGGGAATTGTCGTAAGGAATAAAGCTAGGCTTGTCGCACAAGGCCACACTCAAATTGAGGGCATTGACTACACTGAAGTTTTTGCTCCGGTTGCAAGGATAGAGGCCATTCTTCTGTTTTTGGCTTTTGCTTCATATGTGGGCTTTACGGTGTTTCAGATGGATGTCAAGAGTGCATTTCTCTATGGCAAAATTGACGAGGAGGTGTATGTCACTCAACCTAAGGGCTTTGTAGATCCACTTCATCCCAAGAAAGTTTACAAGGTGGTCAAGGCTCTTTATGGATTGCATCAGGCTCCTAGAGCTTGGTATGAGCGTCTTTCCACTTTCTTGTTAAAGAATGGCTATAGAAGGGGTACTATTGACAAAACACTATTTCTTCGGAGGAATACCAAGGACATTATCCTTGTTCAGGTTTATGTGGACGACATTATCTTTGGTTCTACTAGGAAGGAATGGTGTGATGAGTTTGAACACTTGATGAAGGGCAAATTTCAGATGAGTGCAATGGGAGAACTTTCTTTCTTCCTTGGTCTTCAAGTCAAGCAACAATCGGATGGGATTTTCATCAGTCAAGACAAATACGTTCATGAGATTCTTCAGAAGTTTGACATGGATCCTCTTAGACCTGCAACAACTCCTTATGAAGTTGCTAAAATCAAACTAAAGAATGAGCCAGACCCCCCGGTCAATGTTCACATGTACAGGTCTATGATAGGATCCCTCATATATTTAACTGCATCACGTCCGGACATCATGTTTGCAGTAAGTGCTTGTTCTAGACACCAGGTGACTCCAACGGTTTCGAACTTAAATGCAGTGAAGAAGATTTTCAAGTATATCAAGGCTCAACCTAAATTGGGTCTATGGTATCCTAGAGAATCACCTTTTGTTCTAGAAGCCTATAGTGATAGTGACTATGCTGGTGCTAATAATGACAGAAAGTCTACTACTGGTGGCTGTCAATTCTTGGGTCGTCGACTTATTTCATGGCAATGCAAGAAACAGACAATAGTAGCTACTTCTTCAACAGAAGCTGAATACGTTGCTGCTGCTAGTTGTTGTGGACAAGTTTTGTGGATCCAAAATCAGATGTTGGATTATGGTTTCAATTTTATGAACACCAAAATTTTTATTGACAATCAAAGCACTATTTGCATTGTGAAGAATCCTGTTTTTCATCAGCGAACGAAGCATATTGAGATTCGGCATCATTTTATACGAGATGCCAATGAGAAGAAGCTGATTCAGGTTCTTAAAGTTCATACGGATGATAATGTTGCTGATTTGCTGACTAAAGCGTTTGATGGTCCTCGGTTTAACCACTTGGTGGTTCATATTGGGATGGTCAATCCTTGAGGTCTGGGATTGAGGGGAGGCAAAGCCTAAGGGGAGGCTTTGTGTACATATTCTTAGGACAGACTGACGTATTGATAGATTTTAACAACATTTTTTATTGGTTTTGGTGGTGTGTGTTACTTCTGGTGGAGGTTTTTGCTCACTTCTAGTGGATATGGTCTTACATGACTGGCTTCTGGTCCTCATTGGTCAGCTTCTAGTCATAATTGGTGGCTTCTGGTGGTTCAAAATCCTTCCATGTCTAGTGGTGATTGGCTCCTGGTATTGGTCTGGCACACTGTTCATTCCGTTTGTCCTTTGTTAATCACGTTTTGCTCCTGGTCTGACCATTGTGTGTTTTGACTTTTGGTCAACGCTCCTAATCCTGGTATTTACATTTTTAATTAAGTATGGTAAATTGGGAGTTGGTAAGTATGTTAAAAAGGGCAAGTGGTTACTATGCAATTATGGTTAAATTTGAAAGGGCAACCCCCCATTAATAGGGGTCAATGAACAGTTACCATTTTCTTTAGTTATGGTCAAAATACACCCTTGACTCACTCATTACAATCAACACACACACAAAACCGCTCCTACTCTCTCCACCCTAATCACAATCCTTCTTCCATCAATTAATCAAGATCCATGGCTGCTCTTGCTTACCAACCTACTCACAACCGAGTTGCTTATCTGGGTGATGGTCCACATCGTGAACATTTTGCTGACATCCTGGATTTCATTGAAGCTTCCAACCTAAGGTTTGCATTTACTGTATATCCCACCATATATGATAGTGTTATTCGTCAATTTTGGGCGTCTGCTCGACTCGTGGATGTGGTTGGTCGTCCACGTGCACTCCATGCTACCATAGATGGACGTGCATATGTGGTGACTGAGGCTTCTATTCGCTCTTCTCTTCATCTTCAGGATGAGGGTGGTGTTGAATCCATCCCCAATTCGGAGGTATTGGAGGGGATGGCTACTTTAGGATACGAACATGGGGGGAAGTTTAACTTTCAGAAAAATAGGTTTTCCCCCCAATGGAAGCTTCTGGTCCACTTTCTAATCCATTGTATGAGTCCCAAGTCTGGGAGTTGGGATGCTTTCCCTACTCCCTTGGCTACTGGTCTTATTTGCTTAGCCCAGGGTAGAGTTTTTAACTTTTCTCATTATCTATTTGAGGGGATGGTTAGTAATCTGTCTGATGCTGGTTCGCGAAAGAAGTTTCTTATGTACCCTATGTTTCTTCAACAAATACTAGTTTGCATTCCTCGTGATAGGACTGAGCATGTGCCGTCTAAGCTTACAGCAAAAGTGTATTACAATATGGTCAATGGGTTTACTGGGGAATGGAGGCCCCTGACTGAGGCCATGTTGGGATTGGCTCAGGGTCCTATGGGTGAGAAGGAGGAGGCTCCTGAGTTTGTTGTGATTGATGATGACCCCATGGAGGAGGAGGCTCCTACTGGTGGTCCTTCTCATGTGGTTGAGGAGGAACTGGTTGAGGAGGTGGTGGTTGAAAAACCATCCCCTTCCAAGGCTGGTCCTTCTTCAGTCCCACAAAAGTCTCCATTTGTGGAGACTCCACCTCCTAGTCCTGCTCCACACTCGACTGATAAACCGTTTGGTGCTAGTACTCCACAAGTTGATCCATATGTTGCTTCGGGCTCCAATGACGCTTTCCCTGATCCAAGTTCTCTTGGTGGGCAGGCGGAGGAGCCTACTACACTTATGTCTTTGCTTGATCTTATGCGCAGGTACCATGAGCGGATGATTTCATTGGAAGCTGATTTGAACCAAACACAGGAAACTTACGAGGGAGTTTGTTCTTCCTTTGGCTGATCGCATCAAAGCTTTGGAAACTCAGCAACGGTGCCGCAAGAAGCATGTGATCCATTCGGATTCTGATGAGGAGGGTACGGAGCATGTTGAGGATGGTTTGACATTATTGGCAAAGGCTGCCTTGCTGATAAAGTTTATGATGATTTGCCGGTTCCTCCGACATCCTCCAGTGTTCCTTCTCCTGGTGCTATTCCCACTCCTATGGATGGTGATTCTAATCCTGCTGCTGGTTCCAATGTTGGTCCCTCTCATGATTCGAAGGGAAAGGCCCCAATGACTGATGCTACATCTCCATCTCGCAAGCGTACCCGTCTCCAGCTTGAAGAGGAAAGGCTAGGTGAGGAGGCTGCTCATCGGATTCAAGCCGAGATTGATGAAGCTGATAGGGCTGCTGAAGAAGAGCTTCGAAAGCGGAGGCGTGAACAAATTCAGCACGATGCCATGCATTGGAGTGATAGTGAATGGATGCAAGTTTTGACTGTTCTCACCCGGGATTATGCTCAGTTTACAGATCTTTTGGGTGACGATGTTGATGAGCACAATTGTATTCTGAGAGCTATGGTATTGATGCGTAAGCACCAGTTGGCCCTTGCTGCACAACTTAGGGAAAAGAGAAAGAACAGACCTTTATCTCGGACTGAGGAGCGCAAGCAGATGCAACGTTATGTGAAATATTAGTCTGCTGCTCATTTTAATGCTCCTTGGAAGTGGGACCGGGTTTGGGCTTTGACTTTTGATGAGCTCAAGGCACTTTATGAAAATATGGTTAAGCGTCAGAGTCAACCAATTCCGAAAAGATTTATTTACCATCCTCGTGGTGTGACCTCTTCTTCGCCTGCTGCTTCTACTGGTCCTTCATCTGCTCCCACTCCTGGTTCTGCTGCTAGTCCATCTGGTTTTGTTGCTACTACTGTTGGTACTTCTACTTCTCCTTTGGTTGCTCCTTTGGGTTCTACTGCTGGTCATGCTACCACCACCTTTGATGTTACCACCACCACTCATGCTTCTACCACCACACCTGTTACCACCACCACCACACATGTTCCAACCACCACCTTTACTACCACCACCACTACTGCTGTTACACCTGATCTGCCATCTCCATCACCACCGGTTACTGGAACTCAACCAATTCCTACTTCTGCTGCAGCTTCTATTAATCCATTGGGTGGGCAAACTCATGAGTCTACTTCTCCTACTCCCTCTGCTGCTACTGAGGGTACGGTAAAGGTTGAATCCACACCTTGTGATCCCACACCTAGACGTTCGCTTCGTCAGAAACAAGCTCGACGTGTTCTCCGTGGTAAGACAGTCCCTTATGAGAAGCGTGATCCTGAGAATTTGATTGATGCAGCTTCGGACAGTGATTCGGATTTGCCGTTGAGCAATGGGAACATTACTGGTTACATGGTTGAGCGTTCCACAACTCTTCCTGGTGTGGCCTCCCATAGAATTACTTTGAGTGATGGGTCTGTGCGTTTGGCTTCGGGTTTGCAGGGTGTGTTATCGTGGGCTGACCATATGGATCTTATGGCGTTGTATGGACTTGTGGATGCTAGCATGCCTTTTGACCCCATGGTTGTGTCTTCATGGCCTGGTCTGCGTATCTGGGCTGATCTTAAGCTGATGTTGGATGCTCCTCCTAATGCTCCTGTTTCGGGCATATGGAAGGATTAAATGCAATGGGTGATTCAGCGCTGGAAGCTATATGCAGGATGTGGTGTTCATATGTTGGAATTAGAATCTGGTCATATGGTTTTTATGCTGACTGATGTGGATTATCCTTTGACAATTTCTTCGATGGAGGCAATGTTGGCTACTCATTTGCAAATTTCCAATGCTCCATCAGGAAATGAGTCATCTATGGCCACGGCATTGGTGGAAGGTATTCAGGCGCGGTTGATAGCCGATAAGAAGGCTGCTTCTGGTATGTGATGTGATTGGGTAGTAAGTGTTTATGTTTTGTATTTTTGTTCATTTGTTCATATTCTCATTCTTTTCACCAATATGTAAAGTGATTGGTAAATCTCATTCTTTATAGTTAAAAAAAATAATAATATACAACTTCATAAAAAAAAAAAAAAAAACATACTTTTTATATAATATCTGCTTATACTTTTAACACATCTTGGATTTTATACTTGTGAATAATATCCCTTGGCTGTTTAACATTGTGGGTTCTGGTTCTTGATTTGTGCTTGTACTGGTATTTGGCTTCACTTGGTGTTGGACGTGGTCCACACAACAAATGGTTCTCAACTTACCATGTCTAATCGACAAGAAAAAGTTGATTCACCTTGAGGGTACGGCTCCTGGTGCGATTCTCAAATCCGTTGATGGTTGCCAGGTTACCCAAAACTGGATGGTTTTCACTTGCCATAGTCTTGGACTGAAAAGTGGCTAATCCAAGGGGGTACGGCTCTTGGTAAAGATCTTATCAAATCCTTTGATAGCTGTAATCGCTTGCTTAAATCTATAGGGTGTTCAACTCACCGATGCTTCATTGCTAAGAGTTGGCGAGTCCAGAGGGGTACGGCTTCTGGTAAAGACGTATCAAATCCGTTGACGGCTGTGATGGTTTGCCTAAAATCATCAGGGTACTCCCACTCACCATTGATTCACGTTCTAAGAGTTAGGCTGGGTTCTAGTCTCCCAGGGTGATGCTTATTCCACCAGAAAGACTGGCTAGCCCAAGAGCGAGCAGCTACTTGGTAAAGGCTCATCAAATCTGCTCATGTTGCTGAAAAGATTCAACACGATGCTGATTTGTTACATGCTTTGGAGAAGCTTATAGTGTTTCATGTTGCGGCGGTTACTCTGATTCTTATCTTTCTGATGCTGATATTTGTTTTGCTGATACAATCCTCGGGCTTTATTTGCACGTTTTCCAGGAAACTTGAACTCGACAGGTCAAATTTAAGTTTAGGGGAGGATTGTTAGGACCATTGTAATAGTTAAATGTAATAGGTAGACTAGGAGGTATGTAGTTCCTCCTGGTCCTAGTAGTAGTAGGAGCAAGTCCTGCTCCTGGTCCTAGTCGAAGTCAAACTTTATTATTTACTTAATATTCTGTTAGGATATGCATGAGATATGTTAGGAAAGGATATGCATATCAGTTTTACACGTTTTCTTTATTGTTGTATTAGGGTTTCCTTGGAGTATAAAAGGAACCTTAGGCAGAAGGGTTAGATACACCTTCACCAAACGTAGTTCTAGTGATTATCAATATTAGAAATCCTTAGAAAGGATCAAGTCTTTATAGTTATTCTGTTCTCCTTGATTATATTTATATTCTACATTCATATTGTGTATAGAGTCTCTTTGTGATTTGACTTGTGATTAAAGAAGTCATTCACCAGTCCTGACAGACTGCAAGATCTACATCTAGTAGATCCAACAGATTACGTGTTAGGATTTTACGTATTACGTACGTGTTAGAACACGATAAGTATTTACTACGCACGAGCACATAATAATTATTTAACAATAATTAATCACGAACATGCGATCATGAAATCATGAACGTAATTAAATCACGGGCTAATATTAGTTACGTATATATATATTTATTACGAACACGAATAAATATATTAAGTCACGATCGATAACTAATTAAAATACGTAAAACACGAACACGAGAACACACGAGAACATACCAATATTCTAGACACGGAAAAACATTCGGGTTACCACTTGTGGGCCCCATTACCACGAAATAGGAAGGGAGGATGGGCTTAGCCCATCAAATTTTACTAAAAGGGGTTTAAGGGATTTTCACTACTCATTTACAACTTACAGAAGATTTTTAGCAAAAACCTAAAAACCCTCCTCTCCTTCTCCTTTGTGCCGCCACCATCAAAACACAAAAAGGGAGTGTTTGTTGATCTTGGATCTTGGAATTCTTGTTGGTGTTCGTGTTTGTTCTTCTTTCTTTTGATCCACGTATTCGGTAAATCTTTTTAAACCTTTTCTTTTAATTTAATCTTTTTATTAATTATGAACATGTGATGTTTTTATAAAAACATAATAATTAATCATAGATCTAACATGTTTTGGGGTTAAATTAAATCAAAGGGTTGCTTTTAAGGGGTGTTTATTTTGGCCGCAGGCTGTAACCGAACCTGAAGGGGTTTCGGTTTGCCAAGCCGACCACCACCAAGACCATATGGTCTTGGTTGGTGCGTGGTGGTGTATGTTAGTTTTTTTTATGTTTATGAACTTATGTTAAAATTAAATTAATAAAATGACGTGATTAATTTAATAACATGACTTAGGTTATTTAATTATTAATGATCATAAAATTATTTTAACCTAAGTATTTATATATTTAAGACTTATAATTAATTAATTATTTTAAAACCATGGATATAATTAATTAATTAACATGACTTAGGTTATATTATTAATATATAATAATACATATTTTAATCTAAGTATTTAACTTATTTAATTAAAAACATGTTATACTTTAATTAAATATTATAACCTATAGTTTAATTAAATTACATGAAATAATTATTAAACTATACATTATATCATATGACTTAGAAAATAATCATGAAAAACACTTAGGCTTATATACTTAGCTTATTTAACCAGCTTATTTCTAATTATGGAAACTTTCTATTTTTAGAAACTTAATTAAATAAGGCAGCTAATCTATTTATGGAAAACAGCTATTTTTAGAAACTTATTTAAATAAGGCAGCTAATCTATTTATGGAGACCAGCTATTTTTAGAAACTTATTTATTTAAGGCAGCTAATCTATTTATGGAAACTTATTTAATTAAGGCAGCAAATCTGTTTACGGAAACTTTCTATTTTTAGAAACTTATCTATTTTAGGCAGTAAATCTATTTTTGGAAACTTTCTATTTTTCGAAACTTTCTATTTTTGGAAACTTTCTATTTTTGGAAACTTTCTATTTTTGGTAACTTTCTATTTTTGAAAACTTTCTATTTTTGGAAACTTTCTATTTTTGGAAACTTTCTATTTTAGGAAACCTGCTATTTTTGGAAAGTTACTTATTATTACACAGTAAGTATAATAACACATGAAATACCAGAAATACTTAATCAGATTAAACAGAATATAAGATAAAACACAGTTTAACGCTTTAAAACAGTAAAACATGGTAAGAACACATAAAATAAGCTAAGACATGATATAAAACCAGCTACGTATTTAGTAAGCAGATACTTATTCATGTACGTATTTATGTAGCACTAGTGATTCAGAAGTAGGATTCCTCGCAGTTCATCTTCTTCGTTCACTGGACATAAGGTACGGATTCCCGTCCTTTCAGTATGGACATTCTTTCCTTATTAGGATTCCCCGTATGCAGCCAACTGTTTTCCCGTAGTATAAGTATGAGTTTGATTGCTTATGTTTAAATGTGATTACCTATAGCCATATACATGCATGACCAGTTTCACCTAGTTATGGAGGTACCATAACCATAACATTAGAGGCACTGATGTTGTGACTTCACCACGGCTGAGTGATTGCTCGTGGCGTCCCTTCAGCTTTTGGCCATTTATTTATATTTATCATGTGGGGCGTATGGGTGCATCCTAGTTACATGTTTTATTTAGGATTACATGATGAATGTGGTGTGTTTCTTGCATCCTTCACAAGGAGCTGATCCCTCGTACCCAAAAACCAGTATATTAAATTAGAGGCAGCCCCTCTAATTTACATGATGAGGTCACCCCTCCAAGTATTCATGCACGGTGGAATTTCATGACCTATATTGGCTAATGGTAAAATATGTTAAACAGTTTTCATATGATAAACATTAGGCTTTTCAAACTATAAAACCAGTTTTATGAACATGTTCCAGGTTTTCCAGGACTTATACATTTCCGCTGCTATTAAGTCTTTATTATGTTTTTGTCATTTATACTATGTCTATATCCGTGCACTGAGCGTTTTTCTCAGCCGTTACTTTCCTTTCCATGTCCCAAAATGGTAGGTACCCTAGGAAAGACTCGAGCATTTGGAGGACGTGCATCGGATGGAAGCTGCTAGAGACTTCTTTTCCTTTTGCCTTCATATATTTATGCTTGTGTAGTCTTTCATTCATTTCTTTTGCTTTATTATGTTTTGGGCTTATGTTTGGGAACCGATGTTTGATTCCGGTTATCCCTATGGTCATGTAATGTTTTATACGTTTATCCTTGTATGCTTTGATGACACGCCATAATTACGCGTGACATTTCCATTATCAAAATGGGGTGTTACAATCGTCGCCGGAAGCCATCTCACAGCCACCAGTCTTCTCTATCTTCACTGGTCTTAGTGGTGGTTTTACTTTTTTTGTTAATGATGTTGATGTGTTCATGGGTTTTTTAGTAGGTTTGTGTATTAGGCTGCCCGTAGTGGGTGTTTTTTTCACTCTGTCTACCGAGTGTCAGACTCGGTCATTCCAATGCGGTGATCGAGTAAATCGGTCGTCGAGAAGTGGATTGGGTCGTGCATGCGATCGAGTGTCGTCTCTCGCAAAAGTCAAAAAACTTCCCTGGTTAGCTTTTGCTTTCAATATATACTTTCCAAAATGTATCACGCATATTGATGTCTTAACTACTACCTCCATCCCAAAGTTATATTCACTATTTCTTTTTTCGGACGTCCCAAAATTATTGTCCCATATTTAAAATAGATATGAAAGTTTGATTAATTTTAATATATTACCCTTGCTTGAAATTATTATTACAAACTTTAAATAAGACCTGATAAAAGTGTCAAGAGAGAATATTGTAATAAATGTATTTATCTTAAACGGTGTGTTTTTTTGTGGGGGACAATAATTTTGGGACAGAGGGAGTAACCTTTTACATCAAAAAATATCTTTTCTACAAATTAATATGTCCGTGCTTAAAATCTGAATTTGAATTTGATACGAACATCTGAATTTAAATCTAAATCTGAGGCGAAAATGTCTGTATGTGAATCTAAATCATTATGTAACATGATGAATGATTTGTTATGTACCAACGAATCGTTATGGAAACTATCGAGGAAGGAAAACAAATGCATAAATAACAAAACATATACTAGTAGTAATTATATCAACTGCAAGAATCAGCGGGTGAGATACAAATAATCTAATGTCATTTATGTAAAAAAGGCTAGCAGTGCAGCTTGTTACTCGTTTGTCTTCTCCTACTCTAAATTATAATTATTAAGTAAATTATTTTATGTAAACATCCCGCTGAATGGTTTTTCTGGTGGTTCATTGTAGGGTCTCATACTCGGAGCACAATCGCTATGTAAGAGTGCTACATTTTCACTTTTTTGTCTGGCAGTTGGAATTTGCATACTCTCAACTCGTATCATATCCTGCAATTTTAGAGAAATGTATATCATTCATTTTACAGGGACAGATTTTGTTCGGTTTCAGTTGATCAGCAAAATTTTACTTAGCTATTTTAGTAATAATATAATTTGTTCATGTGAAGTGATTTAGGTTTTAGGCAATAAAAATACACTTTAAGCCACTTTCGATCCGTTTGACCCTTTTTGTTATCAAACAAATATATTTAGTTTACCTGTTTGAATGATAAATAAAAGAGAATCTTAATCGACTACATCTGGCAAAATGGGGGTTGGTAGACTGTTCAGAACGGGTCCGGATTTTAAAAAGGACATTTTTGTATTAGTTGCAAGAGGCTGGTCTCATTGAGTTGAAATGAAAAGAAGTACCTGATCTCTTAGAAGCAAGTCAAGGTTTGCTTTTTGCTCCAGCCGCTGATTTATTACTTTTGCAGCGTAATTCATAGTCTCTTGGAGCTCACTGTCAGCTTCAATAAGGCTGCCGTTTTTATTTATTTCCATCTTTAAAAGGTCTAACACTTTCCTCAAAACTATGGTGGACTCATATTCCATAAGAAAATTAAGTACAAAACTGAATCTTTGCAGTTGTGATGACATCACATCACATTCCGTGTTTTCTACAAATGGCTGTTTAAGTAACCACGCGATGTCCACGAGCAATTCAGAGAACTTGTTAACGGCAGCCTTACAAGATTTAGTCGTGGATGTAGACTCTGAATCTCGTGCATACATACGTGAATAATAATTCATCTGCATTGTTTTAATCTCCGAACATACTTCTTCGTCTGCAACTAGAATTGGAATGAAGTTGGATATACCAGATTCATTTTCAATCTTCAAGAAAAGAATAATCGGACACTAGTCAAAACTAAGAGGTAACAAAATGGGCTAGTTCGGTAAAAAAGAAAATTACTCTGAAGCAAACCTCAATAAAACCAGGACCAAAAACATCCAATTCAGTATATGGAACACATATCCTTAGGAACTGATGATCGGGGTTGGCTATAGAAGCCTCACTTTGGGTGTGTAATGATATTAAAAACCTGTGAAATTCATCTAATAAGTAAATTAAGTATTTGTTTGATATAGTATGCAAAATATATGTACCTTATTCTCGGTTGAAGCAAATTACTTCCGCATGCCAAAAAATTTATGGGTTTGCCTGCTTCAAAGCATGTAGGCTGAACATAATGTAGCTTCGGGGCTTTTTCACCCACTTCAATTTTTATCACGGACCTTCCACCTGCCAGGTTAGAACATTTTAGTGCATAAACACACAATTTGAGGTAAATATGAATTTCCCTCGAGTATGGAGAAAATCAGTTCTAAAACACAGATTCAAACAACCGATAGTTTTTGTTCCATTTTCTTAGTTGCATTTTAGCTATAAGACTGTAGGGATAGATATTATAATTCTCGATGGCTTTACACGATAACATGATTATTATCAACTTGCATGTGTTGTAAGAATACTTTGTCGTTTGCGTTTATAACACTCTCAATATTAACTTAGCAATTTAACTTATGCATTCACAGAGATTAGAAGCATTTTCTCAACTAACCACTAACGAAATAAGACTTACCCAGAAAAAAAGTAAGACATTAAAGTCGACGAACCTTTCATGACCCTGAAGATCATGTCGTTTAGGTTAATATAGAATGTGTCTCGTCTCAAAAGCATGTTTTTAGGTAAAGCAAGGAGGTCATATATACATACAACTGGATCTTCATTTAACTGTTCAAAATTTTACCTTAAGTTATATAAAGTAGATGAAGTACGCATAATTAAAATCGAGTTTCAACAAAGATATAATAAAAATCCAAAGTTAACAAAAAGAGAATCACCTTCGCCCACATAAACCTCGGGATTGAAATGAAAATGGTAAGGATTGTGCATCCAGGACGCATATATCCTTCCAACTCCACAGGAATGCTAGCCAACCATTGAAATATCTATAAAAGCATAGATGATTGCGTCAGTTAACAGTAACAGGTAAATACAATTATTCAAACTCCCCTTTATATCAAAAGTGGAAAATCTGACCCGTTTACTTATAAAGGGCCGATTCGTCTTATGCTTTATCTCTAACGGGTCAAACAAAAACACCCAAAGTGTATTTTATTACGGAGTAGCATATTATTATTATATGCAAAAATCAAGTATTACAAAAGGCCGGCCCGGACCTGTTGGAACTGGTTACCCAACCTCCCTAGCTATTTTTCCACAACTTAAGAAAGTTACAAATAGTAGTAATGATCTATCTTACTTGATGTCGGAGTGTACGTGGGAACTCAGCTGGATTCCAATCATAAAGCATAAATGAGATCCGACCGGTTTGACACTACAATAAAGTGTATATAAACACGGATGTTACATGTCACAAGTGTAGAGATTCATCATACAAATAAGAAGTATGACATCATTGTTGAAAAACCAACCATAGAGGAGAAATCTGTATTATCATCAGCATTTTCTCTTGCTTCAGCTGTATGAGTTTCACTAGCTAAAGATGTAATGTTATCTCGGTTTTGTGCATGAGTGGAACCTTGAACCGAATTATGTCCTTCACCTGCTACTAATGATTCCTCTCCTGCTGCTGCCTCACTAGTAGGGGATTTATCATTACAATCTGCATACTGAAATACAGATCCCTTGGGGTCTAAGGACTTTCTTCTACGCCTGTTATTATGGCGCTCTAGTTTTCTTCGGCAACTACGTCTATCTTCATCAAAATCTGACAGGACATGAAACCTACAACATAGTAAGTTTGTCAGCTAATAATATTGCTAGCACAAGCACTAGCAATTTTCATTTTCATATTCAGAATCCAAGCATATGTGAACATCTTAGATATAAAACTCTCATACAGAAGCTCACATAATACTTTCCTAAGAATCACATCATTATATATGCATTGCCTCAAACCGCCCTCTTAGATGACAACCCTTAATACCGAAGCATCAAGTGTTGATGAAACTTGTTTAGAGATCAAATTTATTTTTTACAACGCTTCATATGGGCGTAACTGAAATAATTGAAATATATATTAAAGAGCATTTCCCGGCCTATGGGTGTTCCTTACTTTCTTGATCCTTTAGGATACGGTTTATGTCCAGGAATTAAAGGTAGTGTAAAAAGAGGAGCTAGCAAGCACCTCGATCGCCATTTTCCTGCACGAACCAGCCTCTAAACCTTCATTATATTTTTGGTGATACAATTTTTGTTGGGAATAATCTGCCTAGGGCTTTTGTCTGATAAAGATTTGTATATGAAACATTTGTACTTATATTATTATTATGTAATAGGATTGATAAAGCAGGCCTGAACATGGACTAGAAAGCCTGCAAATAGGAAGAAAGTCTGGGCCAACGGCCAACAGACATGACTTATAGCCAACAGACACGTTTTGATAGTTATTAACAGTTAAATCTGTTATGACAGTTAAAACATGAAAGGATATGTCCTTTCATGATGTCTGTTCATTAGCTATATATAGGAAAACTTTGTACAGACTTATCATTCAATATACATACGATTTACTCATATACTTTGATCCATTATATCATACTTTTACTTACTGCCTTATACACAAACACACTGCACAAAATCTTTCTGCATAATGGTGAATACCAATACTTTTTTGGAAAAGAAATGGAACACTTGGAAAACAAGTGTGCCAGGCCAAAAGTGGTATCAGAGCACAAACTCTGGGAGAGCGCCAAGAAGGTATGCAGAAACTGAACAAGCATACAGAAAGAATAAGAGGTGTTTGGAAGAAGCAAGATTAGAAAAGTGCATCAAGAAAATTTCAAAGGATTGCAAGGATCTTCTCAAGAAAAAGATACAAGAGATTGAGAATTATAATTCTACAATCTCATACAGTAAATACAAACAATATGTTTGTTTTAACTGTAATCAACAAGGGCATATCTTCAAGGTATGTCCTACAAAAGAGGAGAAGGATCAAACGGGACAGAACTGTGGTGAAGAAGAAAAGAGAGACAAAAATCAGAACATAAAGAAGAACAAGGACAAAGTCCTTTGTTTCAAATGCAGACAGACGGGTCATTTTGCCAACAAGTGTTCAACAAAGGACCAAACGTAAGTTTGAAATATCCTGATTTTATTCATTACACAAATGAGGGTATAATCAAAGGATCAGATATTGGAAAATGGGACGACTACTGGTATGTAAGCAAATCTGCTGATAAACATATGACTTTTAACCTAGATTCATTTTTAAATATAAAAGAGGATTTTCAAGTATATAAACTTGAAAAACAGATGAAAATTCTCTTTTCTTATGGGATAGGTGAAGTCATAGTACCAAATGAAAAACAAGGATATCTTATTCCAGGGTACAATACACCCCTGAAATAACCTTGAACACTTTATCATATGATTTGTTAAGGAAGCAGGGATTTGAGATTATTTGGGAAGGATACAAATGTATCCTTGAATACATGTTCAAGGATATACAAGGTTCCAAAATTGATGTGAACATGCTTAAAAATCGTCACAATGAATACATGGAAGATTACTATGAGACGTTGGATCAAAACAGAAAAGAGGAACGGAGAAAGATGCAAGAAATTGCAGGTATGGGAGATCCAATTGAAATAAATAATTTCAATGATTTTGTGGCGTTTTTGAACATGATTAAGGATGATGAGGTCATAAGCCAAAGATGGGGACTATTCAGAGAAATCTGCACAAACCTATGTCAGGCCCTATACCACCAACAATTCAAGGAGTAACTATAAATCTCTTTGATTTGTACAAACTGATTGACTGCATGGGTGGATATACAAGTGTTCACTTTGGAAACAAATTTGGGATTGTTGCTGAGATCCTAGGATTGCAAAAGACAGATGAGGAGGCCATAAGACAATGCTACAAAACATACTTGGAGGTGTTGGTTTCCTATTTCAAAACAGCAAGGGCACCCTTAAAGGAAGAGGAAGACAACAAATATCTTGAGTCATGGACTTGTGCAAAGGACGCTGGAAACAAAAGGAAGCACCCAATGGAGCATTTCGGCATAAAATTGGAAGAGGAAGAGGAGGATCAAGCATACAATCAGAATCAGACAGACATTCAATGTTACAAGTGCCAATCATTTGGTCACTTTGCATTTGAGTGTCCAAAACTAACAATTTATGATAACCACAGGAAATGGAAAATGAGTATGACACCACAAGTGATGACATTTCTATCATTGCTTAAACAGAAAAGGAACAAAGAAGAAGGACAAACAGAAGCATACTACATTCTCAAAAGCACTTGCAAATTATAGGGGTGTGTTGGGAATAATCTACATAGGGCTTTTGTCTGATAAAGATTTGTATATGAAACATTTGTACTTATATTATTATTATGTAATAGGATTAATAAAGCAGGCCTGAACATGGACTAGAAAGCCTGCAAATAGGAAGAAAGTCTGGGCCAACGGCCAACAGACATGACTTATAGCCAACAGACACGTTTTGACAGTTATAAACAGTTAAATCTGTTATGACAGTTAAAACATGAAAGGATATGTCCTTTCATGATGTCTGTTCATTAGTTATATATAGGAAAACTTTGTACAGACTTATCATTCAATATACATATGATTTACTCATATACTTTGATCCATTATATCATACTTTTACTTACTGCCTTATACACAATGATGGTTGTAAATTCACACTCGTTTAGGAAAACGAGGTAAAAGCGGTAAGTATTAAGTGTTCGTTTAGGAAAACGAAAGCACTTATGACCCTTTGCGTGGGATCGTTCTCAAGGAGGCTATTGCGTTGTGTCAAGAATTGATTTTTGATTTGTTTGTGATTATGTTGATGAAAGAAAAGAAAGGAAAAGACGAATAATGCTAAAAATACCCCTAAGACGTAAAAAACGCACAAACGTAAAACTCGACAAAAAATAAAACTCCACTACAAATTACCAAAATTTTAATTTAAGTTGAGAAAAATCTAATTACAACAAAAGTGAAAGCCAAATTTTTCAAATCTTCTTTAATTATTTTATATTAAATTTCAAAGTTTAATGGAAAACCCAAAATTAAATAAAATTATTTAAAAGTGATTTTTAAAATTTTACTTTTTGTAAACCTAAAATAAACTAATTAAGATCTAAAAATTAATTTTCTAAAAATTAAAAATGCTTTTTTCTATTTTTTTTATAGACTAAAAACAATTTAAAATTAAAATAATGATAATAAATAATCTACGAAATATAAAAATATAAAAGTTAAACAGAAAAATCTCAAATTATCTAAGGAACAAAGGAAAAATGAAAAAGAAGAAAATTGTTCACAAAATAAGCTGGAATTAAGCTAAAAAGCTACGGTTTGAATTAATAAGCCCCAACTAAAATGATGCTAAATAGAAGATCCCTTGAGACTTTATCAGTAAAAGTCCCAAGGGCGAGCGGTAGTGTGTGTAGGTGTTGGCAGTGGTGGCGCAGGTTCGAGTCCTGGCCACGCCAAAATATTTTTCAAATATTTTTTTTTGTTTTTCTTTTTACCCCACTTTTTACACAGTAATTTATACTTACCAAAACTCAAACAATAAACCAAAATAAGCTAGATTATACCCTAACCCGAATCAAATAAGTTCCCAGACCTGGAATTCTTTTTTTTTCTTAGTTCTTGTTTTTTTGTTCTTTTTGGACAGTCAAAACCCCCACTTGCAGTTGGCTTGTGGGGGCGTTTAAAGCAAGCAGAAAGCAAAAAAACTCGGACAACAAACTTGACTGATAACACAAGCAGGTAAATCAGGAAGCAAAAGGTTGCAAGCGCACTTTATACGAATACAATCCAATTCAATCAATCAACTACCGAATCATGCCATATAATAGAAATAAGCAAACCTAATACCTTGTGGTCTGATGAACAGAAGCAGTAAGCACGAAAAAGGGTAATCAAGCCAAATGAAAATCTAACCAGATTCTAAGCAGTAGGCAACTATATATGGGTCAAGCTTAGCAGCTTATGCAGGCAGATACAAGGCTATACTCTTGTGTTAAACAGATTGTGAAGTCAGAACCAACAAGACTTGTAAACTAGTAAAGAAAACTTCTAATCTAATGCAGGCATACCTTGATGAGCATACTAACTAACTTCTATCAAAATTACAACCTATTAAGCACAAGCTTGGTCCTAAGCACCCTCAACAAATAGCAAGCAGCCGTGTCTACTTATAATAACAGTTCAAAAGCCCTATTGATGTGCAAGTAGAATATATTATAAGCAAGCAGTAGTGTGAATTGCACTCAAAATTCAGTCAAGAAGATTTCAGAAATCCAGCCATACTCGGAAGCAAAACCATACACCCTATATCCAAATCATGCATCAGCTAAATAAACCAATTCCACTCCAAAAAGCAGATTTCTCAAGTGACAATAATTTCAGTTTTCGAAACCAAGACTTCAAAAGGAGTTGCAAACACAGAATATGACCATAACAACTTAGATTAAGAGCAAACAAACACAAACAAGCTATCACAAAATCCTAAGTTAACATATCATATTACCAAGATTAAACAAGTTAAACAAAAAGAACAATACCTAAGTGAAACTTACTGATTATACGACAAATTAAACTCAAGAAACTTATTCAATACAAAATCAAATCCCATAAAACTAGCAAGACTTAACAGGCAACAAACACACATGAACAATAAATCAAAAGCATAAAAAAGAAATACAAGCGCGAGAAAAGAGGGCAAACCTCAGGGATACACATCCATACCCCTGATTTTTCGAGCTTATGTGCTAGCGAAACAAGCACAAGCTTCCAATCCTGTAAAAACACTAACAAACACACAAAAAATCCAAGAATCAAGACCTATGGTCTTGATTCAGTGAGCTTACAAGATAGATAAACAAACCCCACTTTTCTTTCAAAATCTTTTCAAAACCACTTCAAATACTTAATACTCGAAACTTGATAATAAATTTAAACAAGAAAATTTTAATTCACTTCAATCCTTGTACTGATTAACATGAACATGAAACCCCAAACACAAATATAAAAAACATTAACTCAAATCATAAACATTAAATAAAAATGGAACTCGGATAAATTTAAAAAACTTCAAACTTTCATTATCATAAAAGAGGTTTTACAAAAATCCGAGACAAGGGAAAAAAAGAGCACCACAAGTCGGTCCTCAATTTATAGACCCCTTGGATTGTTCTAGAATGAAGATAAAAGAAAACCCTAATCTAGTGAGTTTCCAAGATTACCCTTTCTGAAGATGCGGATATAACTCGAATATGCTGATTTTGATTCCTCAGTTTGAATAAATCTTGAAGCCATGTGATCTTCGCTTGGATTTTTGTGATGGACAGGCTGGGATGCAACAATCTTGGACGCTGGATTTCATTTGGAGAACACAAAATCCTTATGAAGCGTTGATTCTTTGTTGCCTCTTTGTCTTTTTGCCAGTGGGTGAGGTTTTGGGGACCAGGGAGTGAGTTTTGAGTGTGAAAAGATGTTGAGTGTTATTTGAATCAAGTATCTGGATGGTTTTGAGGCTTGATTCAATTTATCTTAATTGATTTTTGGATTAGGGTTTTGGGGATATGAGAGATGAACAGGTTCGGATTAATCCAAAAAGGGGGAAAAATTGTGTGTTATAGAGGTAGGTTTGTGATATTATTTAACTAAATAAAATATATTAGTTGAATAATATTACGGGTTAATGGATGTGGGTTTGGTTGGGTAAAACCGGGTAATGGGTTGGGTAAATGGGTAGGGTCGGGTTAAAGGTGACGTGTAGGCTTATGGCTGGATGAATGAATTTTGGTTGTCTGGCCAGTTTGGCCCCCATTGTTTCATTTGTTGTTCATTTTGTAAATACAGCCACAAATTCCATTTCCTTTGTAAAAACTTTCATCCACTTGTCAAAATTGGCATGTAAAGTTTGTAAACTTTCACCAAGGACATCTTTTGTAATTTCATCATTCTTCAAGGGCTGAATAAGCACGATATTTAAACTTTAAGGACCTACTTGTAATATTTGAGATATACAAGGGCCTAAAGTGACAAGTCTTCAATAGTTGAGGGACCATTCTTGACATTCTTCAATTCTTCAAGATCATTTTGGAAATTCCAGATTCGGGCTTGGTTCATTGTGCGGCTTCGTTTCCCGTGTTCGTTTTTGATTGATTCTTGTGATATTTTTGTCATTTTCTCAATATCCGTACCTAAAATACACAAGCAACAAACACAAGCATATATTTCGTATTTTCCATGATATTTAAAGCATTTTAAGCCCAATTTGGACGATGAGACTATGTATAATTGCAGTCTCATCACACCCCCATACTAAACCATTGCCGTGCCCTCACGCAATGCTAGAATAAAGTATCATAGCACCTCCAAAATTCAATTTTATTCACTTTATTGAATGATAAACTAGCTACACTACTACTATTGCTACTACTTATGTTTTAGACATAATGTATGATTTTCATCGCAAAATGGGACGTTTAGGTTCATAGAATAAGAACATGTGAATGCTTCATTAGAAATAATTTCATCGTCCTCGATTTTCACACCAATTCCATGCCAAACGTGCAACGAGATCATTGTCATTATAAGTTAGTAATGCTAACACTACTCATATGCCCTAATCACGTATTTATCCTCCCATTATTCCTAAGTTGTATCTCTTATATTTTATTTTGTCTTGAATGTTTCACGAGGATACATTGCTTGACTTATGCGATAATAGAGATTTAGGTCTAAAAATAGAGTCCTAACGGTGCAACTAAGACCATTAAATCAATAACCCCTCCTAATAGACAACGATGTTAAAAAAATTAAGTTGACAAGAAGAATCGATAAACACGGTTTTATAACGGTTTTGAATATGAGACTTATTACCAAGACTTTTATATGCCCCCTAATGGAAGGGCCTTATTATCTTTGGTTTACCTCCATCTTTTATTCAACTTCGCCATGAAGCTTTTATTATGACTTCGGTCTTGCGTTGCCTTTTATTATCCGCCTCATCGGTGGTTTTATTAGCCAAAGACGTATATCCTCACGCTAAGGCGAATTTTGGATCTTTAAAGCTTCAAAGATTAAGGCTTGATTCACTTTCAATTTTGCAAAGATTTTTCGGCCTTGTGGGGCTTCAAATTGTTTGCTAGATTTAGGTGAGCACTTGAAATCTTATTATTGGGTGAAACTTTCGATTATTAGGGTGCCAATACTTCAAAAACGTGACGCTGGCGATACCTTAATGTCTTCCCAATTTAATTACACGGAAGCTACTAGAAAAGACTAGAAACCCAACAATCCTAACTAAACCGCTAAGTCAATATTTATTAAGCAAAAATATATTTACATGCGAAGGGAGAATAAGCAAACAACGAGAACACATGAGTTTTTGAAAGAATACGAGTACTCTACGTTTAGCATAGTAACTTATAATTAACTCTATCATTTCTCGTCCTCATTTAAGAGACTTAGCCTAATGTGTAGTTAAGGAACCAAAGCTAAGTGCTCAACACGCACGGTCGAGTCAATAATTACTCTTATTCTCGCCATCGGAAAACCTACATTCGTGTCTTAAACACTTATGAAAAATTAGAAAAATTTTAAAATTTGGCCATTTTTAGCCTTATTTTGCAATAAAAACGATAAAACAAAACGATAAACCTTGGAAAGCGTGAAGGTTTGGCAAGGCAAGTATCTATTCACCCCCATACTAAAGTTAAACATTGTCCTCAATGTTCGAGTCTAGGGGTGCAAACACCCCCATGCTAGAGACGTAGTCGAATGCTTAACCTAGCATGGAAAGGGTGTAACCAATAAATTAATAGCCGTTTATGAAGTGTGCTAAAAACCTAAGGTTAGAACATCAAAAGGATATATCATGGATATTGAGAAAGTCTTCAAAGCAAACGATCGAGTGCTCCCATAAAACGAACACGAGAGGCTCCAATCGTGAAGATCATGATCATCTAAAGTCCCAATTCACAAACAACCACGGAACAAAGGTTGGAAGGGCACAAATCCCCACACGTTAACTACATTATAAAGCGATAATATGTACATAGGATAAGCATGGGACTCCCCCACGAGGCACCTCGTTTTTTATTACCGAGTCATGAGCTCGACTCGATCCCCTCAATACTAATTATCATTGGGGAAGGTGATTTGGTCGAGGTAGTTCAAGGATGGAACTTCCCCGCCAAAGTAGTGCTTCAACCTATGTCCATTCACCTTGAAGTTAGGACCATCATCTTGAGCTAGCTCGATGGTCCCATACGGAAACACTTGAGTCACGGTGAATGGACCGGACCAACGGGATTTCAACTTACCGGAAAAGATTTTTAATCTTGAATTAAAAAGCAAAACTTGATCCCTAATGTTAAAAACCCGGTTTTAATTTTAGAATCATGCAACTTTTTTGTTTTTTCTTTGTAAATCAATGAATTTTCATAAGCAATGTCCCTCAATTCATCTAATCCATTCAATTGCATTTTCCGGTGTTTTCCCGTGGTCTCCATATCATCATTACAATGCTTTAGGGCCCAATAAGCCTTGTGTTCTAACTCGATAGGCAAATGACAATTCTTTCCATACGCAAGCTTATAGGGAGTGCACCCAATGGGCGTCTTATGAGCGGTCCTAAAGGCTCATAAAGCATCGTCCAACTTATCCGACCATTATTGTCGGTTTTCCCCAACGGATCTCTCCAAGATCCTCTTCAATGCTCGATTTGAAACCTCGACTTGCCCACTCGTTTATGGGTGATAAGCCGTAGAAAGCCGATGTGTAACCCCATATTTCCTTAGAACCCTTTCGAATTGGTCGTTACAAAAATGGGTTCCACGATCGCTTATGATAGCACGAGGGGTTCCAAACCGAGAAAACAAGCTTTTCAAGAACTTCACTACCACACGAGCATCATTGGTGGGCAAGGCTTTGGCCTCCACCCAGATAGATAGGTAGTCAACCGTAACGAGAATATACTTATTACCACGAGATGATAGGAACGGCCCCATAAAGTCTATACCCCAAACGTCAAAGATCTCACACACTTGGATGATATTTTGTGGCATTTCATCTTTTTGTGAGGCTTTTCCTTGTCGTTGGCATGCATCACACGACTTCACAAGATCTTGTGCATCTCGGTAAATAGTAGGCCAAAAGAAGCCGGCATCAAACACCTTCTTAGCCGTGAGATTAGCACCGTGGTGACCACCCGTGGGTCCCTCATGGCAAGCTCTAAGGATGTTAGAAGCTTCGGTGCCAAATACACAACATCAGATGATTTGATCCGCACAAGTTCGAAACAAGTAAGGGTCGTTCCAAAAGTAGAACTTGACGTCACGAAAGAATTTTTGTTTTTCTTGAGTCGTCATACCCTTAATGATGAAGTTACCCGCATGGTAATTTGCAAAATCGCAAACCATGGGGTGGAAGAATCAAGCTTAGAATTCACTACACCAAGTGTCTCGAGCGGAAATGTTTCGGTGATTTCCTTGGGCTCGTAAACACTTTGGTGAGGATCTTCTAAACGAGAAAGATGATCGGCCGCTAGATTCTCGGCTCCTTTTTTGTCAACGATGGTGTGATCAAATTCTTGAAGGAGGAGAATCTAACGAAGTAATCTAGGCTTAGCATCTTGCTTTGCCATAAGATACTTAATAGCCGAATGGTCCGTATACACTATGCATTTCGTCAAGACGAGATAAGGTCGAAATTTCTCAAATGCATACACCACGGCAAGGAATTCCTTCTCCGTTGTAGTGTATTTAAGTTGAGCCTCGGTCATCGTCTTGCTAGCATAGTGAATAGGCAAGAAGTGCTTATCATGACGTTGCCCCAAAACGGCCCCAATAGCGTAATCACTAGCATCACACATGAGCTCAAAGGGGAGGTTCCAATTTGGAGCAACAAGAATGGGAGCTTCGGTAAGTTTCCTCTTAAGGATTTCAAAGGCTCGTACACAATCTTCGTCAAAGACAAAACGTGCCTCTTTTTCAAGAAGATGTGTAATGGGTCGAGAGATCTTTGAAAAATCCTTGATGAATCGACGATAAAAGCCAGCGTGGCCTAGGAAACTCCTAACTCCCTTAACGGTTTTGGGATGAGGTAATTTGGCGATGACGTCTACCTTAGCTTGATTTACCTCAATCCCCGCTTTCGAGACCTTGTGCCCTAAGACGATTCCACTCTTAACCATAAAATGACATTTTTCACAATTGAGCACAAGGTTGGTTTCCTCACAACGTTTTAACATTCTCTCAAGGTTCGACAAACACGAAGTGAACGAATTACCAAACACGGAAAAGTCATCCATGAAGACTTCCATCGTCTTCTCGATCATATCATGAAAAATAGCCATCATGCACCTTTGAAAGGTTCCCGGTGCATTGCAAAGTCCAAATGGCATTATACGATAGGCAAACGTTCCATATGGACACGTAAACGTAGTTTTTTCTTGATCACGAGGATCGATGGGAATTTGGAAGTAACCGGAAAAACCATCTAAAAAGCAATAGAAATCGTTTCCCGTAAGTCGCTCCAACATTTGGTCCATGAAGGGCAAGGGAAAATGGTCTTTTCGAGTGGCTTCATTCAACTTTCGATTGTCAATGCACACTCTCCATCCGGTCACGAGTCTAGTGGGAATTAACTCGTTGGCATCGTTTGGCACAACGGTCATCCCTCCCTTTTTAGGGACACAATGAATAGGACTCACCCAAGGTCTATCGGAAATAGGGTAAATCATTCTCGCGTCAAGGAGTTTAAGGACCTCCTTTTTGATGACGTCGTGAATTTTGGGGTTCACCCTCCTTTGACTTTGGATTGTGGGCTTGAAATCCTCCTCCATTAAGATTTTGAGGGTACAAAACTTGGGATCGATTCCCTTAATGTCGGATAACTTCCACGCAATTGCCCCTTTGTGGTCCTTTAGAACAGCGACAAGTGCGGTTTTTTCATCATTCGAAAGTTCCTTCGCAATAATAACCGGAAACTTGTCGTCCTCCTCCAAATATACATATTCGAGGTGAGGAGGTAAATATTTTAACTCGAGGATAGGTGGTTCCTCAAGTGAAGATTTGGGCTCGATACTCATAACCGCTTATGCGTATACTAGCTTGAAATGCTCGACAACCAAGCTAGTGGTTGTGATTGTGTCAGATCGATATTCGTAATGTTAAGATTCTGAAACTGCTAAAGAGATCGAAAAATAGTAATAAGCTAGCTAGAATGAAGTGAACTTACTTTCCACACTGCTGATAATATCTCTTGTGAATACCATCAATCACGACAATACAAGCATTAGCACACGTAAGACAAACCCGATGTCGTTTATGATATCCTTAAGCTCACTAATATCCGCCTTATAGTCTGGAACCTGACAGTACTTGTTCGTTATCGCACTGCTACTAGTCTTCGCCTTCTGTTTCTTATTTACCTTCTTGTCCTCCTCCTCACCTGCCAACTCTACATCTAGCTCAGGACCAGCTAGATCATACGAACTCGAAGAAGCGTGCAAGTGCTCCTCGATATTGAATTCTAGAAACGGATTCTAATCCCATATTGACGTGGATGGATCGTCAGAGGTCAACCCTGGTGGTGGGGGCGATTGGAGGGCCATGTTGTGTAGTCGATCACCTTAATTACCCTAGCTAGTCAAATGGATAGAAGTAGTACAAAGTAAAATACAAGTACATTTGAAGCAGTAGTACGTATTTTGTTGTAGTACTATTTAGGTCTTGAAATATTGCATGTGCTGGTTGTTTAAACAAAACTTTAAAACCGAATCCATCTTCTAAGATTACTTTGATTAAGGTTATTATAATACATTGGTTTTTGTTTGGTTTTCGGGTTTGATGATTTGACAAAATTTTGGGTTAAGATGCATTTCTATATATAATGATAGTTTTTCAGTATGCCGTAAAAATCTACATGACACATGATGTTGGGATTTAGAACTAGTTAAACCCTCTTAATTACGAGTAATAGTGAAAAAATATAGTTTGATATTTATGCGATTAACACATAATAAATAAATAAATATTAACTTTTTGTTTAATTGTTTAAATCAAATAAAAGGGTATTGATCTTGATCTTAAAACTTAAAAAATGAGTTGTCGTCTCTATGGTTGAATTGCTCACACAGACTTCAAACAAATACACTGCGGTGCTAGTAGTTACTTCACGTGCTTACAACTTGTGCACATCATGTAAACTTAAAACATTTGATCCCAATCCCTAGTTAGAAATTACGTAAGGATTGGTTTATCAAAGTTACAAGGAAACCAACTAAACTCTGGTTAGGGTTTATAACTTGTCGAATCAAAGGAAGAACAAATCTGAAACCCTAATAAGAGTATTAGGTATTCGGTTTAGGCTTAGCTATTTCACAAGAGAGAGTATTAAGTCGGTTCAACGTGTGATGAACTATAACGGTAGTTAAATAAATAGTGAAGTATATAAAATATTTAATACATAAAAAGTATATATCAAATAACAAGGTTGCAAAAATCGTGAATCGTTAACCAGTCAACCACCTTGTAATTTATAATCGTTCTTGGCGGCATTAATTGGTGATTAATCGGGTCGGCATTTTTAGCAAATTTTGGGTAATTATAAATTTCGATCTAATACAACAATGCATGCATTAGCGATTCCAATTATTTCATTCTTTTTCGTTTATACGAGTTTTAGGTATTTTGGCAACATTATTCTTAAAAATCTAACTTATTATGCATATAAATAGTTACTATAAGTGATAAACACATATTTAAAGTGAGTTTTTCTTATTTTCGTCAAGATTTGCATGTTTCCGATAAATTTGACCTCCCTTGAGCATCGTTGACCATAATTGACCGCCGTTAATCGCCTTTACATAAATCGGCAAGGTTGATGGCTTTGTAGCAATTACCCGGCGATTAATCGGCCTTGTAGACCTTGAGTGTGTTCCCCCGATAGACTTACTAGTTTTTGGTGTCTAAACGATTACACATTCCAACAACTTCCGCTTGTGAGAGTTTAAAATAGCAACACTTTTATTGTAATAAAAAATGAATGAGATATGGTTGCAAGAAAACATCTCAAAATCTAAATGGTATATTATATTACATGCTAACATCATCTCTTTGTTACAGGTATCGTTAAACCATGGATCCTAACTCATTCCATATATTTTAACTTCAGTTTCTCATTATATAAGTTAATCTTGATTTACCCTTTGGGTATGACCACACAATTATCTAAATAGTTCTGGAGAGGGCCCAATGGTACCATTATGCACTTATCAAGTTGATGAACAAGTTTTTTATTAACTACAAGTGTGTTGATACCGCTTCACATCATTCTTAAAAATAGCCTTTATAACTACCTTATTCACGATAATGTTTAACTTATAATCAAAGAATTATATTCACATATGCAACAACTTACTTTCATATCAAATCTAAGGATGAATTAATAACCATTTTTAATATATTACCCATGACAATGATCCAAAAGTAAATATCTAAAGGTTCAGGGTGTCCAATATGCATCCTTTATGAATAACATATGAGTTTGGCGGGAATAATTTCTATGTTCGGAGAATATAACCAACACTCACATTTGCCTTAATTCAACAATATTCTCATATTGTTAACCGACAATGGACATATTTAGAATAATAAAATTATTCAAGGATTAAACAAGCAAATATAGGACAACAGTTATTAAATGAATGAAAAACAAACACCAAATATCTTTATTCATCTGAAAATAAAATTTGTCTTACATTCTTAATTATCCAATAAGGTCCCATAGGGAAAAGTGAAAGTTATCTTTTCTTGATCTTCAAGAGCTAAGGGAATATAAAATTATCCTGAGAAACCATCAAGAAAACAATAAAATTCGTTACTTGATATACGTTTGAGGATCTGGTAAATGAATGGTAAAGGAAAGTGATCCTTTTTGGTAGCATCCTTCAACTTCCTTTAGTCAATACAGACCCTCCATCCCGTGATGGTTCTTGTAGGTATCATCTCGTTATTTTCATTTTCTACGACTGGCATACCTCCCTTTTTCGGTACTACGTGAACGGGACTAATCCAAAGGCTGTTTGAAATAGATTAATGAGCCATGCATCTAATAACTTAAAGTTTTCTGCTTTCACCAAATCTTGAACCTTGGGGTTCAATCTCCTTTGTGGTTAAACCACAGGTTTGTGTCCATCCTCCATTAATATTTTATGAGTGTGGAATGAGGAACTAATTCTTTTAATATCATATACTTTCCATGCTAATGCAGACTTGTGTTTGGAAAGAATTTGGAGGAGCTTACCTTTTTTCCATAGGTAATAATTTGGCTAAAATGATAACTGGCAGATCTCGATCATTATCAAGTAAAGCGTGTTCTTGATGTGATGGTAAATCTTTTAATTTAAGAGGGTCTTGATGATTTTCAAAAATCTTTTAATTTAGGAGGGGTTCTCATTCCTAACATGAAAGGAAATCTCCTTATTATATACATCAATAAGGGCATGTGTAGTGGCCAAGAAAAGTCTTCCAAGAATTATAAGGATTTCACAATCTTCTGTCATTCATGTCTAAAACAATGAAATCAACTGGAAATGTGACATTTTTTATTCTAATGATGACATTTTCAGTGATTCCTCTAGGGAAATGGGTGGATTTATTAGCTAAATTAATATTTGTCTTTGTAAGTTCGTTTATTTCTCTGTATCTTTACGAATTGATTAATCGAGAGAAATCAAGTTAACTAATTGTTTTTGGTGTTTGATTAGTAAAAGTTATGGTATCTAGGTCTAATTTCCATAAAGCACGTAAAAAGTGTAAAATAATATCGTCTACGCAACCGTGCTACACTAAAAACAAGGTGCACATACCATGTATTAAGCACAAAGTACAACAAAGTAATGCACAACAATTAGCCACCTAACAACTTTAACAAAAATATGTAACTAACTAACAATCTAACAAATTTAACAAAATTTAACCAACTAGAAAAATGTAACAAATTCAACAAAATTACAACTAACTTTCTTATCAAAATCTAACTAACTTTTTATAAAATTGTAACTAACTTTACCAACTAATTTTTACAAAATTCAATCCAACCTTTTTTAACAACTATTTTTATAAAAGTCTACTAACTCTATTCGATAGTAAATGTGAAACAATTAATTCCACCGAATCATTTACAATGGGTTAGTCTAAATCTACCAAGAAAAACTCTAAACTTACTATAGTTAATGCACTTTTTCATGTGATTACCCCAATAATTATATCAATGATTATACCAGTTCATATAATTATATCTATGCATTCTATTAAAGAGGAGTTTTGGCTGATGTCACTTTGCACATATGTCATTTGGTTAGGTATCCGTTGACAAGTCTGATGACATAATAATGTGTAACTTATTTTTTTCTAATTATAAATAATAGATCATGTACATAGTACATATTTTTTTGATATTTCACGCTCCACAAAAATGAAAGTGTAATGATTTTCCCTGTCCTCTCATTCATTCATTGGTACATATATATATTACAAGAGATGAGGTTGACAGCTAATACTTACCACTAACTGACTAATGTTTATCACTAATTGACTAATTGACAGCATATGACTAATTGACAGCAATTGATTAACACTAATTGACCATATCCATTAATACACCCCCGCAGTTGGAGCGGGAGATTTTCGAACGCTCAAACTGGACCTAAAATCTGCAAACAGCTGGTAAGGAAGTCCCTTGGTAAAAATGTCAGCATACTGAAAACGTGACGGAACATGAAGAACACGAACATGTCCAGCGGCCACCTTGTCTCGAACAAAATGTATGTCAATATCGATGTGCTTGGTGCGCTGATGTTGTACTGGATTTGCGGACATGTATACAACGCTAACATTATCGCAGTAAACTATGGTGGCGGTAGGAATAGGTGTATGTAACTTACGGAGGAGGTTGCGAACCCAAGATGTCTCCGCTACAGCATTTGCAACCCCTCGGTATTCGGCTTCTGCGCTTGACCGAGATAATGTCTCATGTCGTTTAGAGGACCATGATAGGAGGTTATCACCAAGAAAAAACACAATATCCAGAGGTAGATCGACGAGTGGTTGGACAGCCTGCCCAGTCAACGTCAGAATATGAAGTAAGTTGACATGTAGATGACCTATATAACTGTAAGCCAAGATCCGTAGTTCCACGTAGGTAACGAAGAACACGCTTCATAGCTTGAAGGTGTGGTATGTGAGGATCATGCATGTAAAGGCATAACTGCTGAACTACATAAGATAAATCCGGTCTAGTAAAGGTGAGATATTGCAAAGCTCCGGCTAGACTGTGATAGTATGTAGGATCTTCGACCAAAGGACCATCGGGACCAAGCTTCTTTTCTGTGTCAACTGGTGTCCTGCAAGGATTACAATTGAGCATCTTTTCTCGCTCAAGAATCTCCGTGGCATATTTAGATTGAGACAGAAAGAGGCCATTAGGGGTTCGAGTTGCAGCAATACCCAAAAAATAATTAAGTTGTCCAAGATCTGTCATAGCAAATTCCCCATGTAATGAAGAGATAATGCGTTGCATGAGCGTGGTAGTGGAAGCTGTAAGAATGATATCATCCACATATAGTAGTAAGTAAGCTGTATCTTTCCCCTTGTGAAAAATGAAAAGAGACGAGTCGGTTTTGCTGTGATGGAAACCGGCTCGAATTGCATAACTGGAAAATCGCTGAAACCAACCTCGGGGGGCCTGCTTAAGGCCGTAAAGCAACTCTTGAAGAAGGCAAACATAATCAGGATGAGTTGAATTCCTAAATCCCGGTGGCTGGTGCATGTAAACTGTCTCTGTAAGATGGCCATGAAGAAATGCATTCTTCACGTCTAACTGATGAATAGGCCACTATCGAGAAACCGAAAGGCTAAGAACAGTCTGTATGGTAGCAGGTTTGACCACAGGGCTAAATGTCTTCTCACAGTCGATGCCTTGTTGTTGACTACGACCATTTGCAACTAGTCGGGCTTTGTACCTACTTAAGGACCCATCCGCGTTATATTTATGTTTGTATAACCACATGGAGCAGACAATGTTTACATTTGGTGGACGGGGAACAAGTACCCAAGTGTTATTGTCGATGAGGGCTTTATATTCGTCACACATGGCTTGTTTCCAGTTGGGGTCTCGTAAGGCATGAAAAGGAGATTTAGGGATAGGGGAGGCGGTCGTGACATGAAGGTTATATTTTGGATTAGCTTTTACAGTTCCAACTTTAGAACGTGTAACCATAGGGTGTTGTGAGGTGGGTGGTGGTGGTGGTGGAGGTGGTGGTGGTGATGATGGTGGGGGTAGTGAGGTTGTTGGTGGTGCATATGTTGTTTGTGGTGATGGTGGTGCAATTGTTGTTTGTGGTGTTTGTATAGGTGTTGTTTGTGGTGTTTGTATAGGTGTTGTTTGTGACGAGGCTTGTTGTAATATTTCTTGAGGGGCGGCAGGTGTGGTAAGTAGGCGATGTGCAATGGGTGAGGTATCAGTATTGTCATCTAAGAATTGATACGAGGGGGGTTGAATTGGATTCATGGAGCCGAAGGGAAAGACAGATTCATCAAATGTGACATGACGAGAAATGATGACTTTGTTTGTGTTTAGATCAACGCATCGATACCCGCGGTGATTGCAAGGGTACCCTAGAAAGATAGATGGTGTGGTACGAGGGGCAAGTTTGTGTGGGGGGAAGGCGTAAGGGTAACAAAGGCATCTAAACGTGCGAAGGTGAGTGTATGAGGTTGGTTTATTAAATAATTTCGTATATGGGATGTCATTTTTTATGGAAGTGGAGGGAAGGATATTAAGTAGGTAAGTGGCAGTGAGAAGTGCCTCGACCCAATACTCGGGGGGGAGACGGGCTTGAAAGAGTAGAGAACGTACAACGTTATTGATAGTACGAATCATGCGTTCAGATTTGCCATTTTGTTGAGATGTATGTGGGCATGAAAAACGAAATTGAATACCATTAGTGGCAAATATTTCATTGGTGGATTTGTTATCAAATTCTCCACCATGATCACATTGGAAAGCTTTTATTTCACAATTTAATTGGGTTTTTACAAATGCACGAAAGTGGAGGAGTTTTGTATGCGCATCAGATTTTTTGTGAAGTGGGTAGACCCAAAAAAATGTGAGTAGTGATCTACGAAAAGGACATAATATTTGTATCCACTCATGCTAGAGATAGGAGATGTTCAAAGGTCTGAGTGAATAATGTCAAAGGGAGATGTAACAATAGAGGTGGATCGTTGGAAGGGAAGTTTTGTTTGTTTCCCTAACTGGCATGCATGACACAAATGTTGATTGTTTTGTTTATTGTAAGAGACAAGGCCACGTGATGACAAAGTTTGAATAACATAGTCGTCGGGGTGACCAAGGCGTTGGTGCCAAAGAGAATGGTTATTAGTAAGTAGGGCAAAGGCTGAGGCAGCAACTTGTAAAGGGTATAGATCACCCGTGCTGTCACAACGAAGAAGGATTTGACGGGTCTGATAATCTCGTATAGTGAAACCATAGGGATCAAAATCTATGGAGAATTTATTATCGGTGGTGAATTTACGAACTGAAACAAGGTTTTTAATTATATTGGGTGTGACAAGAAAATTTCTAAGGTGAAGGGGTCGATATGGGTTAGAGATTTGTACATGACCAGAATGAGTGACATGTATAGATGATCCATTTCCGACAATAACTTAATGAAAATTACGATTAAGGTAAGAGGTTTGAAGGTTACCGGTGTGAGATGAGAGGTGAGAAGTTGCTCCAGTATCCATATACCATTGCTGATCCGAAGATGCCATAACAATAATCTGTTAATTTCCTTTTCTTTTTTTTAATTAAAGGCTGGAAAAATAATACCGAGTTGACAGCGACCTTTTCCGGGTTGAAAACAGATTCCCTTTAGCTCACGAAATCAATAAAGCCCCAATAACTACTTGATGCAAATATTAAATTCTCTATATGTAAATGTCGGTTAATGTACTACCAACAAAAAAGGGATGCTAAACAAATACCGATGTTGAATTGGTGGAAGCAATTGACGTGAGAATGAAGTAGGAGAATTAGAAGAAAGTGAATTTAAGAATGATTGGTCAAAGAAAGAAAAGAAAGGGACAGCATGTTTGTGTAGGATTTAAGAGGCTACTAAGTGACTAATGTTTATCACTAATTGACTAATTGACAGCAATTGATTAACACTAATTGACCATATCCATTAATAAAAAAGTGCTTTACATCTTGCATTTTGAAAATAGAAATAGGCTCTCTAACCAGGAATTTGAAATTCAAATTTCTCTCTTTATCTTTGCAAGAAATCTACTCTCCTTTAAAATTATAGAACCAGGTAACCTATTTTCTTTTGTCTATTTCATGTATTTTTGTTTTTGATGAACTTTTTTTACATATCAGATTAAGATTCTCTTGATTTCGCATAGCCTTCGACTCCAGACTCATCCATTACATCTTCTTTTAGCTCTTTACAGTTTGAACGTTAAAGAAGGTATCAATATTGGGAAACACACGGGGCCTTTTAGGCTAATACTAGAGGAAGGGATAAGTTTTGAGAAAGTAATTCTTATTGCTTGAACTTTTCTTGGTGCTTCTCAGATACTACTTACAAATGTTTACACCACCACCGATTTGATCAATAGTTAGCTAAAGGACAAAATCTCTTAAAAACTTCTTCTCGGGATAAACACTAATTGACAGCAATTGATTAACACTAACTTATTATGCATATAAATAGTTACTATAAGTGATAAACACATATTTAAAGTGAGTTTTTCTTATTTTCGTTAAGATTTGCATGTTTCCGACAAATTTGACCTCCCTTGACCATCGTTGACCATAATTGACCGCCGTTAATCGCCTTTACATAAATCGGCAAGGTTGATGGCTTTGTAGCAATTAACCGGCGATTAATCGGCCTTGTAGACCTTGAGTGTGTTCCCCCGATAGACTTACTAGTTTTTGGTGTCTAAACGATTACACATTCCAACAACTTCCGCTTGTGAGAGTTTAAAATAGCAACACTTTTATTGTAATAAAAAATGAATGAGATATGGTTGCAAGAAAACATCTCAAAATCTAAATGGTATATTATATTACATGCTAACATCATCTCTTTGTTACAGGTATCGTTAAACCATGGATCCTAACTCATTCCATATATTTTAACTTCAATTTCTCATTATATAAGTTAATCTTGATTTACCCTTTGGGTATGACCACACAATTATCTAATTAGTTCTAGAGAGGGCCCAATGGTACCATTATGCACTTATCAAGTTGATGAACAAGTTTTTTATTAACTACAAGTGTGTTGATACCGCTTCACATCATTCTTAAAAATAGCCTTTATAACTACCTTATTCACGATAATGTTTAACTTATAATCAAAGAATTATATTCACATATGCAACAACTTACTTTCATATCAAATCTAAGGCTGAATTAATAACCATTTTTAATATATTACCCATGACAATGATCCAAAAGTAAATATCTGAAGGTTCAGGGTGTCCAATATGCATCCCTTATGAATAACATATGAGTTTGGCGGGAATAATTTCTATGTTCGGAGAATATAACCAACACTCACATTTGCCTTAATTTAACAATATTCTCATATTGTTAACCGACAATGGACATATTTAGAATAATAAAATTATTCAAGGATTAAACAAGCAAATATAGGACAACATTTATTAAATGAATGAAAAACAAACACCAAATATCTTTATTCATCTGAAAATAAAATTTGTCTTACATTCTTAATTATCCAATAAGGTCCCATAGGGAAAAGTGAAAGTTATCTTTTCTTGATCTTCAGGAGCTAAGGGAATATAAAATTATCCTGAGAAACCATCAAGAAAACAATAAAATTCGTTACTTGATATACGTTTGAGGATCTGGTAAATGAATGGTAAAGGAAAGTGATCCTTTTTGGTAGCATCCTTCAACTTCCTTTAGTCAATACAGACCCTCCATCCCGTGACGGTTCTTGTAGGTATCATCTCGTTATTTTCATTTTCTACGACTGGCATACCTCCCTTTTTCGGTACTACGTGAACGGGACTAATCCAAAGGCTGTTTGAAATAGATTAATGAGCCATGCATCCAATAACTTAAAGTTTTCTGCTTTCACCAAATCTTGAACCTTGGGGTTCAATCTCCTTTGTGGTTAAACCACAGGTTTGTGTCCATCCTCCATTAATATTTTATGAGTGTGGAATGAGGAACTAATTCTTTTAATATCATATACTTTCCATGCTAATGCAGACTTGTGTTTGGAAAGAATTTGGAGGAGCTTACCTTTTTCCATAGGTAATAATTTGGCTAAAATGATAACTGGCAGATCTCGATCATTATCAAGTAAAGCGTGTTCTTGATGTGATGGTAAATCTTTTAATTTAAGAGGGTCTTGATGATTTTCAAAAATCTTTTAATTTAGGAGGGGTTCTCATTCCTAACATGAAAGGAAATCTCCTTATTATATACATCAATAAGGGCATGTGTAGTGGCCAAGAAAAGTCTTCCAAGAATTATAAGGATTTCACAATCTTCTGTCATTCATGTCTAAAACAATGAAATCAACTGGAAATATGACTTTTTTTTATTCTAATGATGACATTTTCAGCGATTCCTCTAGGGAAATGGGTGGATTTATTAGCTAAATTAATATTTGTCTTTGTAAGTTCGTTTATTTCTCTGTATCTTTACGAATTGATTAATCGAGAGAAATTAAGTTAACTAATTGTTTTTGGTGTTTGATTAGTAAAAGTTATGGTATCTAGGTCTAATTTCCATAAAGCACGTAAAAAGTGTAAAATAATATCGTCTACGCAACCGTGCTACACTAAAAACAAGGTGCACATACCATGTATTAAGCACAAAGTACAACAAAGTAATGCACAACAATTAGCCACCTAACAAATTTAACAAAAATATGTAACTAACTAACAATCTAACAAATTTAACAAAATTTAACCAACTAGAAAAATGTAACAAATTCAACAAAATTACAACTAACTTTCTTATCAAAATCTAACTAACTTTTTATAAAATTGTAAGTAACTTTACCAACTAATTTTTACAAAATTCAATCCAACCTTTTTTAACAACTATTTTTATAAAAGTCTACTAACTCTATTCGATAGTAAATGTGAAACAATTAATTCCACCGAATCATTTACAATGGGTTAGTCTAAATCTACCAAGAAAAACTCTAAACTTACTATAGTTAATGCACTTTTTCATGTGATTACCCCAATAATTATATCAATGATTATACCAGTTCATATAATTATATCTATGCATTCTATTAAAGAGGAGTTTTGGCTGATGTCACTTTCCACATGTGTCATTCGGTTAGGTATCCGTTGACAAGTCTGATGACATAATAATGTGTAACTTATTTTTTTCTAATTATAAATAACAGATCATGTACATAGTACATATTTTTTTGATATTTCACGCTCCACAAAAATGAAAGTGTAATGATTTTCCCTGTCCTCTCATTCATTCATTGGTACATATATATATATTACAAGAGATGAGGTTGACAGCTAATACTTACCACTAACTGACTAATGTTTATCACTAATTGACTAATTGACAGCATATGACTAATTGACAGCAATTGATTAACACTAATTGACCATATCCATTAATACACCCCCGCAGTTGGAGCGGGAGATTTTCGAACGCTCAAACTGGACCTAAAATCTGCAAACAGCTGGTAAGGAAGTCCCTTGGTAAAAATGTCAGCATACTGAAAACGTGACGGAACATGAAGAACACGAACATGTCCAGCGGACACCTTGTCTCGAACAAAATGTATGTCAATATCGATGTGCTTGGTGCGCTGATGTTGTACTGGATTTGCGGACATGTATACAGCGCTAACATTATCGCAGTAAACTAAGGTGGCGGTAGGAATAGGTGTATGTAACTTACAGAGGAGGTTGCGAACCCAAGATGTCTCCGCTACAGCATTTGCAACCCCTCGGTATTCGGCTTCTGCGCTTGACCGAGATAATGTCTCCTGTCGTTTAGAGGACCATGATAGGAGGTTATCACCAAGAAAAAACACAATATCCAGAGGTAGATCGACGAGTGGTTGGACAGCCTGCCCAGTCAGCGTCAGAATATGAAGTAAGTTGACATGTAGATGACCTATATAACTGTAAGCCAAGATCCGTAGTTCCACGTAGGTAACGAAGAACACGCTTCATAGCATGAAGGTGTGGTATGTGAGGATCATGCATGTAAAGGCATAACTGCTGAACTACATAAGATAAATCCGGTCTAGTAAAGGTGAGATATTGCAAAGCTCCGGCTAGACTGTGATAGTATGTAGGATCTTCGACCAAAGGACCATCAGGACCAAGCTTCTTTTCTGTGTCAACTGGTGTCCTGCAAGGATTACAATTGAGCATCTTTTCTCGCTCAAGAATCTCCGTGGCATATTTAGATTGAGACAGAAAGAGGCCATTAGGGGTTCGAGTTGCAGCAATACCCAAAAAATAATTAAGTTGTCCAAGATCTGTCATAGCAAATTCCCCATGTAATGAAGAGATAATGCGTTGCATGAGCGTGGTAGTGGAAGCTGTAAGAATGATATCATCCACATATAGTAGTAAGTAAGCTGTATCTTTCCCCTTGTGAAAAATGAAAAGAGACGAGTCAGTTTTGCTGTGATGGAAACCGGCTCGAATTGCATAACTGGAAAATCGCTGAAACCAACCTCGGGGGGCCTGCTTAAGGCCGTAAAGCAACTCTTGAAGAAGGCAAACATAATCAGGATGAGTTGAATTCCTAGATCCCGGTGGCTGGTGCATGTAAACTGTCTCTGTAAGATGGCCATGAAGAAATGCATTCTTCACGTCTAACTGATGAATAGGCCACTATCGAGAAACCGAAAGTCTAAGAACAGTCTGTATGGTAGCAGGTTTAACCACAGGGCTAAATGTCTTCTCACAGTTGATGCCTTGTTGTTGACTACGACCATTTGCAACTAGTCGGGCTTTGTACCTACTTAAGGACCCATCCGCGTTATATTTATGTTTGTATAACCACATGGAGCGGACAATGTTTACATTTGGTGGACGGGGAACAAGTACCCAAGTGTTATTGTCGATGAGGGCTTTATATTCGTCACACATGGCTTGTTTCCAGTTGGGGTCTCGTAAGGCATGAAAAGGAGATTTAGGGATAGGGGAGGCGGTGGTGACATGAAGGTTATATTTTGGATTAGCTTTTATAGTTCCAACTTTAGAACGTGTAACCATAGGGTGTTGTGAGGTGGGTGATGGTGGTGGTGGAGGTGGTGGTGGTAATGATGGTGGGGGTAGTGAGGTTGTTAGTGGTATGTTTGGTGGTGCATATGTTGTTTGTGGTGATGGTGGTGCAATTGTTGTTTGTGGTGTTTGTATAGGTGTTGTTTGTGGTGTTTGTATAGGTGTTGTTTGTGGCGAGGCTTGTTGTAATATTTCTTGAGGGGCGGTAGGTGTGGTAAGTAGGCGATGTGCAATGGGTGAGGTATCAGTATTGTCATCTAAGAATTGATACGAGGGGGGTTGAATTGGTTTCATGGAGCCGAAGGGAAAGACAGATTCATCAAATGTGACATGACGAGAAATGATGACTTTGTTGGTGTTTAGATCAACGCATCGATACCCGCGGTGATTGCAAGGGTACCCTAGAAAGATAGATGGTGTGGTACGAGGGGCAAGTTTGTGTGGGGGGAAGGCGTAAGGGAAACAAAGGCATCTAAATGTGCGAAGGTGAGTGTATGAGGTTGGTTTATTAAATAATTTCGTATATGGGATGTCATTTTTTATGGAAGTGGAGGGAAGGATATTAAGTAGGTAAGTGGCAGTGAGAAGTGCCTCGACCCAATACTCGGGGGGGGGGGGGGGGGGGAGACGGGCTTGAAAGAGTAGAGAACGTACAACGTTATTGATAGTACGAATCATGCGTTCAGATTTGCCATTTTGTTGAGATGTATGTGGGCATGAAAAACGAAATTGAATACCATTAGTGGCAAATATTTCATTGGTGGATTTGTTATCGAATTCTCCACCATGATCACATTGGAAAGATTTTATTTCACAATTTAATTGGGTTTTTACAAATGCACGAAAGTGGAGGAGTTTTGTATGCGCATCAGATTTTTTGTGAAGTGGGTAGACCCACAAAAAATGTGAGTAGTGATCTACGAAAAGGACATAATATTTGTATCCACTCATGCTAGCGATAGGAGATGTTCAAAGGTCTGAGTGAATAATGTCAAAGGGAGATGTAACAATAGAGGTGGATCGTTGGAAGGGAAGTTTTGTTTGTTTCCCTAACTGGCATGCATGACACGAATGTTGATTGTTTTGTTTATTGTAAGAGACAAGGCCACGTGATGACAAAGTTTGAATAACATAGTCGTCGGGGTGACCAAGGCGTTGGTGCCAAAGAGAATGGTTATTAGTAAGTAGGGCAAAGGCTGAGGCAGCAACTTGTAAAGGGTATAGATCACCCGTGCTGTCACAACGAAGAAGGATTTGACGGGTCTGATAATCTCGTATAGTGAAACCATAGGGATCAAAATCTATGGAGAATTTATTATCGGTGGTGAATTTACGAACCGAAACAAGGTTTTTAATTATATTGGGTGTGACAAGAACATTTCTAAGGTGAAGGGGTCGATATGGGTTAGAGATTTGTACATGACCAGAATGAGTGACATGTATAGATGATCCATTTCCGACAATAACTTAATGAAAATTACGATTAAGGTAAGAGGTTTGAAGGTTACCGGTGTGAGATGAGAGGTGAGAAGTTGCTCCAGTATCCATATACCATTGCTGATCCGAAGATGCCATAACAATAATCTGTTAATTTCCTTTTCTTTTTTTTAATTAAAGGCTGGAAAAAAAATACCGAGTTGACAGCGACCTTTTCCGGGTTGAAAACAGATTCCCTTTAGCTCACGAAATCAATAAAGCCACAATAACTACTTGATGCAAATATTAAATTCTCTATATGTAAATGTCGGTTAATGTACTACCAACAAAAAAGGGATGCTAAACAAATACCGATGTTGAATTGGTGGAAGCAATTGACGTGAGAATGAAGTAGGAGAATTAGAAGAAAGTGAATTTAAGAATGATTGGTTAAAGAAAGAAAAGAAAGGGCCAGCATGTTTGTGTAGGATTTAAGAGGCTACTAAGTGACTAATGTTTATCACTAATTGACTAATTGATAGCATATGACTAATTGACAGCAATTGATTAACACTAATTGACCATATCCATTAATAAAAAAGTGCTTTACATCTTGCATTTTGAAAATAGAAATAGGCTCTCTAACCAAGAATTTGAAATTCAAATTTCTCTCTTTATCTTTGCAAGAAATCTACTCTCCTTTAAAATTATAGAACCAGGTAACCTATTTTCTTTTGTCTATTTCATGTATTTTTGTTTTTGATGAACGTTTTTTACATATCAGATTAAGATTCTCTTGATTTCGCATAGCCTTCGACTCCAGACTCATCCATTACATCTTCTTTTAGCTCTTTACAGTTTGAACGTTAAAGAAGGTATCAATATTGGGAAACACACGGGGCCTTTTAGGCTAATACTAGAGGAAGAGATAAGTTTTGGGAAAGTAATTCTTATTGCTTGAACTTTTCTTGGTGCTTCTCAGATACTAATTACAAATGTTTACACCACCACCTATTTATACTACTCCATGGAAGATTCTAGAACCAAGATATTTCCATGGTATACATCCTTATCTTAATCTAGATATTTCCATCTAGATAATCTTAACTAGATATTTCTAACTTATTCTAGATATTTCTCAATGATATTTTATCATACTTATCTATTTGTTTTTACATATTTCCATAGATATTTTCTATGGTACCTTCTTCGTCATTCTAGAACCTTCATGTATGAGCTCGGGCTTTCAGCGTCCATCAGCAACCAAATCAAGTTTACGATCTAACACCCCCCCTTTAAACTTGATTTTCCGGCTCCAAGCATCATGCTTTGTCTTTGAGAAATCTCGCTCGTTGAGCGGCTTGGTGATGATATCTGCAACTTGATCTTCAGACTTTGTATGTATCACTCGAACATCCTTCCTTGCGATGCAATCCCAAATAAAGTGATAACGAGTGTTGATATTCTTACTTAGATCATGGTAGACTCGATTATTCATTTACTCGATCCCATGCTTTTTCTTATAGCCTTTTGCCACATGTCTTGCCTTGTGTTTCTCCACTACGCCTTTGGCGTTTCTATTTTCCTTGTATACCCACTTAACTCCACTAGCCTTTTGGCATTTTATAAGGTTCATCGACTCTCGCGTATTCTTCATTGAATGTATCTCCTTATCCATGGTTTGTCTGTGTTTCTTTTCTTTCATAACCTCCACAAAAGCTAAAGGTTCAAAATCAGCATATAAACAAAGTAGGGGTATCTCATCAGTTACCTCATAAAGCTCCCGCAAACTTCTTGTCTTAGGCTCTCTTTCACTTGAACTTGCTGGTGAACCTTGCGTTGGAGTTGGAGCTGGACCTTCAAGTTGCTGAACTTCTTCACCTGATTCACTTGTCTCTTCTTCATTAGTCATAGGAAGAAAGTCATACCTTTCATTTTCCTTTACGCTCCAATCCCACGATCCTTCTTCATCAAACTCCACGTCTCTGCTCACTACCACCTTCCTTGTGATCGGGTTATAAAGCTTGTATCCTTTGGACTGCTTGTCGTAACCCACGAACACATGCTTCTCACTTCTATCGTCAATCTTGATTCGCATTTGGCTCGGGACGTGAACATACGCTATGCTCCCGAATATCCTTAGATGTGATATGGTAGGTTTCATCCCATTCCATGCTTCTTGTGAGGTCTTGTTGTCTAAACTCTTTGACGGAAACCGGTTTAATAAATACACCGCGCAATCAACAGCTTCAGCCCAAAACTCTTTTGGCATCTTCTTACTTTTCAACATACTTCGGACCATGTTGAGAATGGTTCTATTCTTTCTCTCCACCACTCCATTTTGTTGTGGGGAGTAAGGAGCCATTAGAAATCTCCGGATCCCATTATCCTCACAGAATTTATTAAATTCCTTTGATAAAAATTCTCCACCTCTATCCGATCTCATGGATTTAATTTTTAAACCCTTCTCCTTTTCAACCATAGCTTTAAATTTCTTAAAAGCTTCAAAGGCTTGGGATTTTTCTTTTAGAAAATAGACCCAAGTCTTTCTAGAATAATCATCAATGAAAATGATAAGTAAAGATTCATACCATGAGAGGGTGGAGTAATAGGACCGCACAAATCCGTGTGAATTAGTTGTAGAGGCTCCTTAGCTCTTGACCTCACTTCCTTTGGAAACGGACTCCTTGCATGCTTTCCAAGAAGACATCCTTCACACACTTGATTGGGATGATCAATTTGATCTAACCCTTTCACCATTCCCTTTGAAGATAACAACTTTAAGTCACCAAAGTTTAAATGTCCGTACCTCATGTGCCAAAGCCACGACTGGTCCTTCAAGCAGCTCTTTAAGCACTTAGCTTCATCATGTTGAATGTTCAATATGAACATCCGGTTTTTAGTCATAGGAACTTTTGATATGAGCTTTCCTTCATGATTTCTTATCATGGCACTACGATCTTTGAAATGAATATCGTAGTTTTTCTCCAATAGTTGTCCCACACTTAAAATGTTACTTTTAAGGTTGGGCACATTGTATACATCCGAAATATACTGGTGACTTCCATCTTTAGCTCGGATAAGTATTTTACCTTTTCCTTTCACCGGTGCCTTTGATTCATCTCCGAAGGTGACATTGCCTTTACGTTGCTCCATCTTCACAAACAAGTCTTCTTCACCCGTCATATGGTTACTAGCAGCAGAATCTATATGCCATGGCTCTGTCCTTTCTTCTTGCTCGCCATGTCTCGCCATTATCAAAGTAAGCTCGTTTTCGTCATCTACCTCCACAAGATTGGCCTTTTCTTCCACTTGTCTTGAGCTAGTACACTCGCTAGCATAATGACCAAATTTTCGACAATTATAACATTGTATTTGAGACTTACCTCCTCTTTGAGATTGGTAGCCTCTTCCACGACCTCTCCTACTAGGAGACCATTGGTTCTCTTCTTCTTTATTAACATCCTCTCTTCCTCGTCCTCGTCCTTGACCTTGGAAACCACCACGACCTCGAAAAGTACCGCGTCCTCGTCATGGCTCGCGTCCATGTAAAAAGCTCTTTTCTCTTTCTTTGAAAGAGACCTTTGAGTATAGAGCTTGCTCTAAGGGTTCTTTCCCCCTTCTTTTCTTCAACTTCTCTTCATGGGCTTGTAAAGATCCCATGAGTTGATCGACGATCATAGAGTCTATGTCTTTTGACTCCTCTATGGCTACAACAATGTAATCAAAGCTTGGTGGCAAAGAGCGAAGAATCTTTTCTATCACCCTTGTGTCAGTCAGGTTTTCACCATTTCTCTTCATCTCATTTGAAATGGTCAAGACACGAGTGAAATAATCCGAAATGGTTTCGGATTCCTCCATTTGGAGTTTTTCGAACTCTCCTCTAAGAGTTTGAAGACGTACCTTCTTCACTTTATCAACTCCTTTGAAAGCATTTTGAAGGATCTCCCACGCTTCCTTAGAAGTGGCTGCATTTGCAATTTTCTCAAACATCGCATCATCAAGACATTGATAGATGAGAGTAAGAGCACTTTGATCCTTCTTTCTTACCTTCTGCAGATCTACCCTTTGGGCAGCACTCAACGAGTTTTCATCTTCAACCTTTTGAATCCCTTTCTCGACTATCTCCCACACATCGCGTGAGCCAAGTAACGCCTTCATTCGAATACACCAACTACCATAGTTATCTTTGGTGAGACGAGGAAATTGGAACAAGTTCATTGAACTCGACATCTTGATCTTCAGCGTAGCTTTGATACCAGTTTGTTGTGAAACACACGGGGCCTTTTAGGCTAATACTAGAGGAAGAGATAAGTTTTGGGAAAGTAATTCTTATTGCTTGAACTTTTCTTGGTGCTTCTCAGATACTACTTACAAATGTTTACACCACCACCTATTTATACTACTCCATGGAAGATTCTAGAACCAAGATATTTCCATGGTATACATCCTTATCTTAATCTAGATATTTCCATCTAGATAATCTTAACTAGATATTTTTAACTTATTCTAGATATTTCTCAATGATATTTTATCATACTTATCTATTTGTTTTTACATATTTCCATAGATATTTTATATGGTACCTTCTTCGTCATTCTAGAACCTTCCTGTATGAGCTCGGGCTTTCAGCGTCCATCAGCAACCAAATCAAGTTTACGATCTAACAATCAATAGTTCTCACGTAATTTCTCTTTAATTTTTTAATCTTTCATGTTCTTCATTTTACTTTTGTTTTTTTACTTATCCGATTAAGATTCTCTTTACTGTCATCTATTACATCTTAATCTTAGTTGTTTAAGGTTTAAACGCAAGAGAAGGTATCAATAATTCTCACACAATTTCTCTATAGTTTGTGTTGTTTCTAAGTGCCTGCTAAGTGTTCGAGGAAATGTTTCATCTAACTAAGCTACACTATTGTTGCTTTCCACATCAATTGGTGTTATGTTTCTTCTTTAGTTTCTCTGATTAAATTTTAGGATTAAATTTTTTGTGATTAGTGTTACATGGGTACACAATTAAATGTTTAATTTTTAATTTAGGTTTTGACTTTTTAGTTAATTGATCAATTTGGGTCTTTAATTTTGTTAGATGTCATAAATAATTGAATTTACCATCGTTTAGTTAGTTAACCTCCTTTAAAGAGATGTTAAAACATTTGGGCTTATTAATTAGCTAATTAGTTTTGTGAGTGATCAAAAAATTAATTAATTCTATCTCATGTGTTTAGCCTGTACATAATTTATTGAATATGCTATCTTTTTTGTTAGTTCTCAGATTGCAAGTGGATTTTGAATCAACTAGATAATTTTTGAGAACTCTTTTGAATATTTTATTGATAGTAGAGATGGTAAAATGTTGAATCAATAGCTACATGTAATTAAGGGTGAGTTTGGTATGCAAATCGGAATCATTAACGGTACGACTTTGATTAGAGAAGTGTATAGGATAGAGAATATTAATTCCGTTAGTCGTGTTTGGTATAATATCATGGGTATAACTATCGAAATAAAGAAAGTCTGTTTAAAGTGTAAAATCTTATTATTTTTGTAGTGGAAGTAAATAAATGTGTGTCTCACTGGAATGACAAACAAAAGTTACTCCTTCTCCTTTCTATGGATCTATCATTGATGAAATGATACTTTTAATTTGTAACCAAACACTTTTCCATAAACATAAAACAAACGGCTCCTAAATTGTTAATCATTGTCAATAGGCCTTTTAATGAAAATGAATTCCCTAAAAATCATCTTTTCTGGTATATTTGCATAACTTATCCAACGACCCTACAATCAATTTGGTTCTCTTCCATTTTAGTTGATGAAATTATGTTAGTTGAGGTTGGTTTTGCTTAATCCACCTTTCTTATAAAACTTATTTCCAATAAAAATCTTTTTATTTAACATATGTTTTATACTGTAATCAATTATATCAGGTAGTTTATAATATCAAATAATAAAAAATATTACTATGATTCAAGTACTATAAAATAGCTCTTGAAGTTTTTTACTACTAAAAGTTTCTTATGCAAGGTTTTCAAGCATTGATTTTTTAAATTATAGAGCTTGATGGACCGTTTTAGAAGGTATGTTAAGTCTCTTTTATGTTTTGTAATTTAAGGATGGACTATGATTTTTAGCTGTTATCAAGAGTTTTTTAGAATTGGATTTGGTTGTCAATTGTACTTGGACTAATGCTGGTGTTTTCTAAGAAACTAATGTTGCTGTTTTCTAAGAAACATGAACATACAAACAGGATCTTGGGGTTCAAGTTGTAGACCTCTGCTAAGCTCCTTAGTTTTGAAAATTTGAAGGTTGAATCTTTTTGAAAAGTGGAGGTTGAATATTTATGCTATAGAATTTTTTTTTGATTTTTTTCCTTTGACACAATATGTATTTGTATTCTACTGTTCTTTGTTTATATGATATTCCAACGTTCTGTACACCGCATTCAGTTTCATTACTGTTGGGATTTTGAATACTAGTTAACCATTAACTACGAGTATGCAGCGAAATGGATCCAGTATAACATACATGATTAAGCACATAAGAAAAACAATTTAAAACCAACCTTAAACTAATTGAATAAATCAATTAATATGTCTTGATCTTGATCTTGAACTTTAACGGTTAAATTACCGTCTCCATCATTTTCTCACACGACACGTCAAACGAACATTACTACAATGCTAGTAGTAACTTCACTCTTCAAACAACAAGTGTATACATCTTGTAACTAGAAACCCTAGATCCAAAACCTAATTGGGATTACGTAAGGATAGGTTTATAGAACGTTACAAGATTGATTACCCAAAAATCACATAAACCCTAATTAGGGTTTATGTATGTCGAACCACCAAGGGGAGAACTCAAACCTAGATTTAGAGATCTAGGGTTTAGTTATAAAGCTTAAGAATTTATAAGAAAACCACAAAAAATGATTGATCTTATAAAGGTTAAACCTTTAATGTGATTTTAGGTTAAAGGAAAAAAATGTTTGGTTTTGGTGTTTGTGGTGGGTCGATCGGACGCAACAAGGAGGACAAGGGAGAGACAAAAATTATGAGGGGTATGGGATTGTATTTATACTAATCTCCACCTCCTCAAATTACTTGTTCCCCACTCCAAGAAAACCAATTAAGGAAAAGATTTTCCTTAATCAAATATTCTTGAATATTACATACCAAAAACCAATAACCAAAAAATCTTCTAGAACCCCCTATACATAATAATCGGCCGATTGGCCTTAGGGGTTTCTAGAAGTCGATTTCCTTCCTAATTTAAATAACGCACTCGTATTAAATTAATTAAATCCTGTTAATTAATGTAACCACCGTTAATTAAATAAAACGTGAAGTTTTTATTAAACGTTTAATTATAAATAATAAAACGTATAATAAAAGTGTGTTCTCCGTATTGAGTGTGTGCCCCCGATAGGCTCACGTATTTCTGATGGCTAAACGATCGCATATCCCAACAGCTCCCACTTGTGAGAGTTTAGACATACAACATCCATAATAAAATATCTAGCAATACTTTATTATAACCGGAAATGACTGAGGTATAGTTTCAAAAAGAATATCTCAAAAGTATTAATGGTATACGATTATGTGACTTGCTAATAGTTATCCCTTTGTTACTAGTACCTTTTTAAACCATGAATATGGATCCTAACTCATTCCATGAAGTTTAAATTTTAGTTTCTCGTTATAGAAGTTAATTCAGATATACCAAATGTAAACAAGTATCATCTTGATTTACTCTTTGGGTGTGGCCACACAATTATCTGATTAATTCTGGAGAGGGCCTAGTAGTACTTCACTACACTATATCAAGTGGAGGAACAAATTTTATATTGACTACAAGTGTCTGTGGATGCTGTTTCACAACACTTCCAATTAAAGTCTTTATAACTAGGTCTGGCGAACTAGCGTTAGACATAGAATCAAGAAGTGATATTCACACATGCACAAACTTGTTTGCATCTCAAGTCTAAGGATGATGACTTAATCACCATTTTCGGAATCTTACTCATGACAATGATCCAAAAGTAACGATTCGAAAGTTCGGGGTGTCCAATATGCATCCCTTATGAATAACACATGAGTTTGGTGGGAACCGTCCATATATTCAACGAATATAACCAACACTCACATTTGTCTTAATGTAGACAATACTCCCATATTGCTAACCGACAATGGACATATTTAGAATAATCAAATAGTCAAGGATTTTAAACATACAAATATAGGACAACAATAATTATGTGAATGAATAATAAATACCAACTATCTTTATTCATCTGAAAATAATAATTATCTTACCATCCCAATTATCCAAATACTAAAGTAGATATGCATGAACTAATTTATCAAGTTGAAGTCAAATGTTTCCAACATTCTCGGCTATTCTTTACAAGAATGCTAAATAGTCATCTAAGTAAAGTTTCTGAATACTTGTTTCAAATTTCACAATTATGAAAGATTTGGAAAACAAGATGAGTGTCTTTTCTTATATGCTCATACTATTGCATGTTTCATAGTAGGGGATATCGTCAAACCTTGTATAAGGTATTTAAAATCAACGATATTCTGACAGTCGTCTTTACAGTTTCTTAAAATGTAAAGTATTCTTATTCCTTAATGTGTAATGCAACAATGCCCGTTGTGAGCACATCTAGTTAGTAGACTTATCATAAATGATAACATCTCACTTTACTAGATTGATTATCTTCTAGCATCAGTGTACACATACATCACTATGCTTTATAATTCGTAAACATTTGTTTTAACAACAATCTAAATACTCTCAATTAGATGTTGTTTTTGTCATCTCACTTTGCTCTTGTAAAAAAATGACAAAAAGTCATATACACAATATAATATTTATACATAATGAATCCTTAGTTAAAAACATAAGATTTCCATTCATGTACAACATTATGTCTAGTGAAATATACCATTCAAGACTTGCTTCAATGATGTACTGCATTGTGTTGGACTCAATTACCGCATATGCTTATATCAATAAACATTTATTCCAGAGTCATTTGATTTATTCCATAAATTCTCAAATGAAGTTTCATTCCAATCTTAAATAGTATCATCTAGCTTAAATGGAATGATATCTTCACTATGTTATACAACATACGAATTTAAAGAAAAAACATAGTGCTCCCACTCAATGTCAAGTGTACTCCAAACTATCTAAATTTAAACAAAATCATATTCAATTAAATTCCAGATTCAGCTCCTAGATGCATGATATAATCCATACTTGGATTATCTATCTTGTATACTTAATAAAGATTTTATAGAATCTTAAACCCTTTGATTTCACACCGTCCTTGCTAAGGTAAATCATAAAGGAAAAACTATAAAGCTTAATTGACATATTCCATATACATAGAAACATATATGGAAATCAATTATCTTTATTTTAATCAATGCGTGTATGGAAGAATGATTTGAGTATAGTTAAAACTTCCTATTATTAGCCATTCATTAATTATGTATACCATTTTGTCCTTGTGAGTCTTCAAAAGAAACTCCTTCCAACCTTATAAGTTTATAATTAGAAGAAACACCAATCAATTTTAGGAGATTTATTTTCCCTTTAAGGATTGCATCTTATCATTCATATTTCGAAGACATTTATCAGATTCAAGATATGATAATATTCATCAGCAGTTAGTATATTACAAAGATCTCCAAACTTATACTCCTCGGCATTGATATTTAAATATCAATCAAGTGATGAGGTATCTTTGCAGATTTTTATGAATGAGAGTAACATTTACTTTGGTTTGACATTTCCATGCTTAACCAAAATAAAACATCCACAAGTGCATTTTGAAGGTTGTGTATTTTGATATTGAATATCTTCAAGATTTGTTATAACTCTCACTTACTTTTGTAAGTAGAGATCATTCTCTAAATACTAAGTATTTAAGCAACAATAATTGTTCTTAATAGAGATACTACAAAACACATTTTAAATTCTTATCTCAAGTTTGTTAATACTATACTTCAAAAGATATTAACAAATTAAAGAACTTTCAATCAAGACGTATTGGGATTTCTCCCAAGAACCCTAATTAGGGTTTGTAGTATTGATGTAGCGGAAAAAACAAAGTAAAAAAGATAGATAATTGAATCTATTGATTCCAAATAATGCCAGACACAATCCTTCCAATTATCGTTGATTCTAAAAGAATACCGATAATCAAGTAAACTCCAACAATCGTTGATTCAACGAATACCTGATTATTTGGTTGAAATCGAACAATAAACCCTAACCTGGATTTAAGTTGATTAACAAAAGACTAAAAGTCTGTATTTTTTATTCATAGCTTCATAATAATCCTTACAATAAAACCAAAGTCCTATTTTTATAGGAAAACTAAACTTAGAGAAAAATAAAATAATGTTCTTCCCAGAAAACACAAAATAAAAATATTAAATAAAAGATACCACAAAATAAGAAAACTAAATAAAAGATGTCACAAAATAAACCTGGCTCTGATACCAACTGATGTAGCGGAAAAAACAAAGTAACAAAGATAGATAATTGAATCTGTTGATTCCAAAGAATGCCAGACACAATCCTTCCAATTATCGTTGATTCTAAAAGAATACCGATAATCAGGTAAACTCCAACAATCGTTGATTCAACGAATACCCGATTATTTGGATGAAATCGAACAATAAACCCTAACTTGGATTTAAGTTGATTAACAAAAGACTAAAAGTCTGTATTTTTTTATTCATAGCTTCATAATAATTCTTACAATAAATCGAAAGTCCTAATTTTATAGGAAAACTAAACTTAGAGAAAAAGAAAATAATAGTCTTCCCAGAAAACACAAAATAAAAATATTAAATAAAAGATACCACAAAATAAGAAAACTAAATAAAAGATGTCACAAAATAAAACTAAATAAGAAGTTTATTCATATGCTCCTCCATCAAGTATAAACCCTAATTATTGTATCACTCTTTTAACCAATAACCTTCGGAAAGGTTTGTGTTACGTCAAGCTAGGAGGAACACCAAAACTACAACCGTCAAGCTAGGAAGTGTATAAAGTCGAAAATCCCCAAGAGATTTTAAGATTAGATTGGTTTGAGTGGAACAACCGAAGGTCCCTAATAAATTAGGGGTTTTCAATTGTGGGTTTTCTTGAATACCTTCTAGGTTTGAACTATATTGAGTGTATCAATGATACACATAATTTTCTAACCTTGATAGATCATGGATGTAGAATAATTAAAGCTTTCATAAATCAAACTATACGAACATAGTTTGTTTCAACTCTTTAGACATACCATAATAATTTGGTATTCTATGAGTATTGAAATTGTGAGACTACATCAGAATTCCATAGATAACTTAATTCTCTTTGGATCAAATACTTGTCAATTGGGTCATGTACCAAATTACAATATCCGTATTTTAAATCCAGGTGCATGCTATAATGTATATTTATTGAACAACGCGAGAACCGTGTGTTTACAAGAAGACATAGCAGTTCAAGAATTATATGTTCATGCGTTTATAAGAAAACATAACATATCAAGTATACATTATTAGTCTTTGAATAATTCAAAGATCTTATGTTTATGTGTTAACAAGAAGACATAATTATGTACTACATACTTTATGTTATAAGTCGGTGAGTAATTCAAGGACTTTATAATTACGTGTTATCAAAGAAAAACATAATTATACTAACTAAAGCATTCATGAACGCAAAATCTTGAGTTCAATAGTAATTTCAAGTTAATTTTATAATTCAAAATTATGATTGTTTATATCTTAACCATAATTGTATTTACTATAACATGTAGTAAATTATCGAAGTAGCTTTCCACTATATCATGACATTTAATGTAGTAGGACAACAAACATCTTCTATGTTCAAGTCCTAGTAGAATTATTAGCTTCCTTACCTTTTGGGCAAATGAAACTAATTCTATGCTGTTCCTTACACACACTTTGCAATTTCTCCCACTTGTGTAAGGCACAACATCATATTATGAAGACAAGCAATACAACATGTGGTTGATTGTGTAAACAATATGATAATGTCATTGATATTTTAAGTAGATTTAGAACCATAACTTTAGACAACAAATTGTGGATTATTATTCTATAGATAACGTTTCAGAAGGCGACATGAAAAGGCAACGTGTTATCATATAAAATAAAATGCAATTTTCCTTTAAGCAATGGTCGTTCATATTTGGAAGCGATAAATTATTTCAAAGCAAGTTCGAAATAATATGGATGACTAAGCAAGAAAATAAATCTTGTAGCTCCCACTAAAATTGACAATATTACATGGATATTATTTCAGTAATAAACTGCAACGCTCCCACTGGATTTGTCAACATAAGAGATGTTACATTACCAGTAGAAGTGAATAGCAATTTATTGACTTCCTTATCTCTGAAAAATGCCTACAAGTATACATGTACTTAGGTATTGATAAAAGTATATGAAATTCTACTTGTGTAGATAAGGGACTAGCCGCTCATGCTTTCAATTAACTTGACTATTTAGCATGCAATTCCTCCTTTATCGTCTATATAGCCACAAGGGTATTTAGCACTTTAAGGAATAACAAGAGTCCAAGAAAGATACCTAGTGAAGTGCTAGTAAATTCTTTACTCTTTGCGGTTTAAACTCATACATCGTGTCAAGTGCAAGATGTCATTTATTTTGGTAGCTATAGACATTAGATACACAAAATACGTTATCTTTCAATGATTTCAGAACCGGGTTAGGATAATGAAATATCAAAAGTGAGTTTAAATACAATCGATCATTATTCGATTATGATCCTATTTTATTCTTGTCAACTAATGAGAAGAGATAGGAGTAAGTCTCGCTTTTCTTACCAGGAAAAGAGACTATGTTTGTTTTCTAAAACAACTTTAGTTTACGAATTATGTTGCAATAACATAATTAATCGGAACATAGAAAGTTCAATTTAGTATTTTTGATAATTAAATTCTTAATAGAATTAACTACCCAATTAATTACTAATAAGACTAAGATCCTTACTTGCACTCCCACTTAATATTAGAGGTCCGACCTTATAATATCAAGTAGGGCAAGAGGTAAGCGTCGAGCGTTAATTGCATTACAAGTGAAACCCTTAGATTTATGAGACGATTCATGAATTTTATTGTTGTAGAGTGTTTGGATGGGACGTTCTCTCATCTCTTTCGAGTACCATTGAACATCTCAAACAAACTTGTTCTACACGTAATAAAGTCATGAGTATGTTTCATCTCATCTTATGCCTCGGGTTCTGAATCTGACCGGGAACTCCACTTTAAGTCGTACCAATTTAAAGCATGCAATGATTGGCAAAGGTCTGACCAGTGACAAAGATCGCCTTGGGTGCATGATTCGCCCTAGGTATGACCAGATGACAAAAAAGACTACAAGTGCTATTAAATTGGATGGCATAGACTTAAAAATTCAAATAGGTATCACATAAGTTTTAGAAAACAAATGTCAAAAACGTGTAAAAGATGCATGCAATCATCTTTTAGCACAAGTTAAGAAAACCTTTTATTAACTTTTAGTTTAGATGTGTTTACCGCGGGAAAAGATTAAAGAAGGATTAAACCCTATATCCTACTCTTCATGCGCCCGAGGGGGCAAGTGCTTGGGATAATTATCATACAGATGCCGAAACATGTACATGACACGGGAAAAGATTAAAGATCTTTCAAACCCTAGATAGCTTGACTAGAGCACGTAGTGCAATAGCAAGTCTACCGTTAGTAAATCACAAAAAACATGATGTTTTTAAGTATTATAAACCAATTAATTTTGCAAATCACATCATTGAGAAGATAGTTTATAAGCCATCGTTACGTTATGTAAGCCCAACTCGAGTGACAATATGATTTCGCGAAACAATTAGATTATAATAAAAACAAGTTTCATAGATCTTATGTCCATATTAATATTTGTTCCAAAAACGATTTTTAACAAATAACACATAGCCGATTCGCAAGGAAAATATGTTGTTTTAGTATGGCATACTTTTAAAGCTAGTTTCGATATAAGTAGAGATCCGTTTTTATGATTCCTAGAATCTTGAATTATTACGTTTTGCAATTCATAAAGGAAAACAAATAAGCACATAAAAACATACTAGAAGGGGGTAGAAGCAGAAGACAGACTCTATATTAAAGCGATAAATCATATAAGATCCAAGTCTCGAATGAGTCTTCCCCAAATTGAGGACCAAAGACCCTCATCAAGTTTTCAAGCAAGGTACTTGATGACGTGCAAAGTATCACAAAAGTGAGATGCAAAGGTCTTTGACGGATAATAAAAATAATCGTAATTATTGACCGGTTCAATTTAACCTACCCAACTTTAACCATTATCTAGATCAAGATTAAAACTTTATGACAAGTATGCATGTAATTGTCATAGATAATAAATAAGGAGAGTTTTCAAGCAGATCTGGCGTGTTCATTCTATGTGTAACCCATGAATGCCATACGATTTGGCTCGTGATGCCACTGTTGGGATTTTGAATACTAGTTAACCATTAACTACGAGTACGCAGCGGAATGGATCTAGTATAACATACATGATTAAGCACATAAGAAAAACAATATAAAACCAACCTTAAACTAATTGAATAAATCAATTAATATGTCTTGATCTTGATCTTGAACTTTAACGGTTAAATTACCGTCTCCGTCATTTGCTCACACGACACGTCAAACGAACATCACTACGATGCTAGTAGTAACTTCACTCTTTAAACAACAAGTGTATACATCTTGTAACTAGAAACCCTAGATCCAAAACCCTAATTGGGATTACTTAAGGATCGGTTTATAGAACGTTACAAGATTGATTACCCAAAAATCACATAAACCCTAATTAGGGTTTATGTATGTCGAACCACCAAGGGGAGAACTAAAACCTAGATTTAGAGATCTATGGTTTAGTTATAAAGCTTAAGACTTTATAAGAAAACCACAAAAAAAGATTGATCTTATAAAGGTAAAACCTTTAATGTGATTTTAGGTTAAAGAAAAAAAAAACGTTTGGTTTTGGTGTGTGTGGTAGGTAGATCGGACGCAACTAGGAGGACAAGGGAGAGACAAAAATTATGAGGGGTATGGGATTGTATTTATACTAATCTCCACCTCCTCAAATTACTTGTTCCCCACTCTAAGAAAACCAATTAAGGAAAAGATTTTCCTTAATCAAATATTCTTGAATATTACATACCAAAATCAATAACCAAAAAATCTTCTAGAACCCCCTATACATAATAATCGGCCGATTGGCCTTAGGGGTTTCTAGAAGTCGATTTCCTTCCAAATTTAAATAATGCACTCGTAATAAATTATTTAAATCCTGTTAATTAATTTAACCAGCGTTAATTAAATAAAACGTGAAGTTTTTATTAAACGTTTAATTATAAAAAATAAAACTTATAATCAAAGTGTGTTCTCCGTATTGAGTGTGTGCCCCCGATAGGCTCACGTATTTCCGATGGCTAAACGATCGCATATCCTAACAATTACTACTATAAGTTTTTGTTTGTTTGTTGTTTACTATTGTTATTGTACCATAGGTTTGCTAAATAAAGATGTCACAACTTTTTTATGCTTTTTTCGCTTGACTAGAGTACTTTTAGTTTAACTTTTTACAGTATGATTTTAACTTTTTTTAAATGGAGAAAGTGAAAATCTAATACTAACACAAATAAATTTAAGGACTCGTGTGTTACATTACATGGATATTAAAAATGATTTGCATTCTTTTCATTCATTTCTTTAAATATTGAAGGGACAAACTTTTCTTAATAGACTTCAAGCTTTCTTTTTAGTGTGGTGATAGTCTCATGTTTCAACAAGATTTAGCAATTATCCATAAAGTAATGTTCTAATTCTCCGGAATACAAAATCATTTCTAGATGAGATCTCTTAAAAATACTACGTATTCCTTTTATTATTGTTGTGATTGTTTCATTATTCCAACAAGTTTTAGTAAAAAATTAGTAATTTCTTAATTCTCCAACATGTGAAATCATTCCAAGCTACAATATCTTAAAACGTATTTTTTATTTATTGCCCGTGTTAAACACGGGTTATGAGCTAGTTTATATTTACCTTTTACATATGTATTAAACTTATTATATTTAATACCTCCATTCTTAAATGCATATAAACAACAGTTAGAACATAATCTCCCTTTCTTGGATCTATCAAATTTTGACTTTAACATATCTTGCAATTAATTTCGCATTTACTCTACCAAATTCATTTCCACTCATTAATGGAATCTACAATTAATATCTCATTCGTACCAACTAAATTCACACTTTGTATGCATGCATGAAAACTACAATGGCTTCAACTATCCCCACGAAACTTATATATGACTAACAGATAACACAGGTTTATTATCTAGCACCAAACAGATTACTACTTAATTTGCACTAATCTAAACTAACAGTTGACACTAAAGAAAACAGAAAAGTAAACTTAGAGCTTAACCGTCTCGAATATCAAATAAAACATTGATGTCGAAGCATAGCGCTGAGCTAGCTTGATCGAACAAAACTGTTAAAAGTCTTATACTCTTTTAGCAAGCTTATCAAGTTTGAGGGTTATTATGCAATTATTTTTTATTATACTTTCTTGTTGTGTACAACTTTTATTTATGTAGGGACTTAAGTGCAACTCATCATTGGGACGAGTATATAGCTGGAAGGGTTGACTGATTCGTTCATTCATTCATTCCTTCATCACACACACAAATATCAAAACTCTCTCTCAATCGTTCAGTTACGACTTATTGGTTTCATGCAGTTTTTGGTTTAGATCTTCTTGATCTATTACCTATAGTTTGGTTATGGTGTTTGTAGTATGAGTGATTGTTTAGAATAGATAGGATCTACCTGGTGGGGACTATCATAATTTCTGTTTGTATTCTTTTAGTGAGCACCTGTGTTAGGGACTCATCTACTTATGTTTATTGTTATAATAAAAGTAATAACTAAGGGGTGGTTGGTTGAGTGATTAGATCAATCTTGTTGGTTTTGATATCATTTTTACATGGTATCAGAGCCCTAGGTTGACTCTTGAGGCTCGATTGGTGTTGTTGTTGATTATTAGGGTTTTATCTTGAAACCCTAATTTTTTGGGTTTTTGGTTAATTGGTGGTTCTTGACGGTTCTGAAGTTGTTAATCTTTGATTAACGTGGTTTTTGATCGATTCTAAGGGTCAATTTGAAGAAACCCTAATTTTTTAATTTTAGGGTTTCTTGATCTGGTTGATACGTGGGGTTTTTTGGGATCTTTCTTGTTGATCTTGGTATATTTCGCTGATTTTTCGCTCTGTAAGTCTTCTTATTCTCTTAAGTGAGTCTTACTTGGTCAACGGGGAGCAAACAGACTGATTAACATCTTGACCTACCACCATTTGAGTGGTTTGGATACATGCTCTGGTCAGTCCCATTCTCGTTGGTTAAGTTTTGAGGAGCTTGGGTGTGAGTTTATATCTGTTCTTGTTTTTTTAGTTGGTTATTTCTTGTTTGTTTGTTGTGTTTATGTTTAGTTGTTATTTCTATTTCTTGGTTTGGTGGTTGGTTTAGCTGTTATTTCTGTTCCTTGGTTTGGTAGTTGGTTGTTTCTGTTCTTGTTTGATTGGTTTTTTTTTCCTTGTTTCTTGATATTGTTTGTTCATGATGGCTATTCTTATTAATTCTTTGGATCAGAGTAATCCTCTTCATTTGCATCCTGGTTATTCTAATTGTGCATCTATTATTTCTGTTAAACTGTCTGGTGTGGAAAATTATAGAATATAGGCTTGTGCCATGAAACTTGCTTTACAAATTAAGGGTAAGTTTGGTTTTGTTGATGGTTCTTGTGTTAGAGATACTTATCTTGCTAGTCCTGTGTTTCTTGCTCAATGGGATAAATGTAATGTTGTTGTTCTTAATTGGCTACTTGGTTCTTTGACTCAAGATGTGTATCTTGGTCATGTTTTTTTATAATGCTGCTAGTGTTTGGGCTGAACTTAAAGAGACATATGATAGGATTGATGGTTCTATTATGTTTAATTTGCTTCAGAAAATTAACTCTTTTAAGCAAGGTGGTTTGCATGTTTTTGAGTATTATCAGAAGTTGAATTCTTATTGGAGAGAGTTTGATATTTTAACTAAAGTTCCTGATTGTACTTGTGATGTTGGAATAGAAATTGCTGATCATAGAAAATTGTTAAAATTGATGCAGTTTCTTATGGGTCTTGATGATGTGTATCAACCTATAAGAAGTAGCATCCTGACTACGGAAGTCCTTCCTGAAGTTAAGGATGCTTTTCTTGTTATTTCTAGAGAAGAATCTCATAGAGGGATTCCTTCTAGTTTTGTTAAAATTGAAAAACCTCAGGTGTATGCTTTTGTGACTAAGACTGTTGTTGATAAGAATGAAATTGGTAATTGGTCTAGTAGTAATACTGGTAATGGCAATAGGTCTAGTGGGAATACTGGTGGTGGTAAAGGAAATTATAATTCTTTGTTGTGTAAGCATTGTGGGTTAAAAGGCCATACTATTAAAAGATGTTTTGAGATTATTGGTTATCCTCCAGGATTTAAAAAGAATCTTAACTTGAAACCTGCAAATGTTTTTAATAACACCAAAAGTAACAATGTGGAGTTTAATAAGGATAACAGAAATATGTTTTCTTTGAGTAATGAGCCGATGCTCAAGTTAATGAGTCTGCTCAATGATAATGGTTCTTCTTCAAGGGTTCAGGCCAATGTGGCAGGTATTGGAAATTGTTCCTTTTTTAATTGCAATGCGTTTTTTAATCAGCATTTTTATAGGTTTTATTGTGCTACTGTTAAAACTGATGGGGTGAGTTATCACTTTGGTTGGATTATTGATTCTGGTGCCAATCAACATATGACTAATAATACAGAAAATATGTTTAATCTTGTTGATGTTTCTGATTTAAAACTTACTGTTGGTCACCCTAATGGTACATTGGCTAAAATCACTCATGTTGGTAACTTGAAACTTAATAATGGTGTGATTTTGTTTGATCTATTGGTTGTTCCTGAGTATTGTGTTAGTTTGCTATCTGTTAACAAGTTAATTAAAGATAGTAAACTTAGAGTTAGTTTTGATGAATCTAAATTTTATATTCAGGATTTGAATTAAGGAACTGTCTTGGGGACTGGTAGTGAATTTGTTGGTCTATATTTGTTTGATGAAGCTGATAATGTTCCTGCTGTTAGAAATTGTGAGTATTTTACATGTTTTGTGTCTAAAGATGTTTGGCATAATAGATCGGGTCATCATGCTAACCAGGTTTTACAATTGTTAAAGAATTCTTTGGAACTGAAACATGTTAATAATGATTTACCTTGTGATGTTTTTCATAAGGCTAAGCAAATTAGAGAGTCTTTACCTCTGAGTGAGCATAAATCTAAGTATTTTGGTGAACTTGTTCATCTTGATGTTTGGGGGCCTTATAAAGTGGTTAGCAGAGATGGATTTAGATATTTTTGACCATAGTTGATGACTTCAGTAGATATGTGTGGGTGTATATGCTTAAAACTAAAGATGAAGTTTTTCAAATGTTTGTGACCTTTTATAATCTGGTTTTAACTCAGTTTAATAAAAAGATTAAGATTGTGAGGTCTCATAATTAAAAGATTAAGATTGCGAGGTCTGATAATGGTACTGAGTTTGTGAATAAAAATATGGGTGATTTTTTTAATAAAATGGGAATTATTCATCAAACTACTTGTGCATATACTCCACAACAAAATGGTATTGCTGAAAGGAAACATAGGCATTTGCTTAATGTTGCAAGAAGCCTTCTGTTTCAGGGGGGATTCCTCTTATGTTTTGGTCTGAATGTGTTTTAACTGCTGCTTATTTGATTAACAGGCTTCCTTCCTTTGTTTTAAATGGTAAATCTCCTTTCTGTCTTATGTATGGTATAGAACCTAACCTTTCTCATTTAAGATGTTTTGGGTGTTTGTGTTATGCTACTGTTTTGAAAACAAGTGTTAATTTTTTTGAAAAATCTGAGAAATGTATTTTACTTGGTTATGCTAGTGGAAAAAAGGCTTATAAACTTACTGGTCTTGAAAATACAAGGATCATATACTCTAGAGATGTTAAGTTTTATGAAAATGTTTTTCCTTTTAAAATGAATAATGATCAAGTTTTAGAGTCTTCAAATGAAGTTTCTACTTTGAATTTCTTTGATTATTTTGAGTCTGAAAACACTTTCAAAACTTCAAGACTCAATGATGAGGAGGAAGGGAATACTCTTGAGTGTAGAGAGGGTGGTAGTTCTGCTACTGAGGAAATAGCTAATAATAATGATAGTCAACCAGATGTTGATTTTCAGCAAGCTGGAAATGACTTAGTTACTAGTTTACCAAGTAGTAGTAGGAGACTAATTGCAACTCTCATAGGAGAAACAGATAGATTTGAGGGCAATTTTGGTTTAAATAATGAGGTTCTTGAAAGTTTTTTATATAGTGAGACAGGAGAGGTTGGACAGAGGAAGTCTAATAGGGTTACTAAGTTTCCTGCTAAATTGAATGATTATGTGCTTAATACTTCATTAAGATATGGGTTGTATAAGTTTTGTAATCATGCTATGCTTGATATGAAGAACTTTGGTTTCACATCTAGTCTTAATATGAATTATGAACCTACTTGTTATGAAGATGCTTGTAATGATCAAAACTGGATTAATGCTATGAATCTTGAAATGCAAGCTTTATATGAAAATGGTACTTGGGGTCTTGTTGACCTTCCTATTGGTAGAAAGCCTATTAAGTCTAAGTGGGTGTATAGAATAAAATATCTTTCTACTGCTGAAAATGAAATATATAAAGTGAGACTTGTGGCTAAGGGTTGTAATCAGAGGGAGGGTATAGACTATGAGAAGATTTTTAGTCCTGTAGTTAAAATGAGTACTGTTAGATGTTTGATTGATTTGTCTGTGCAAAATGGTTGGAGTCTTTATCAGATGGATGTTAATAATGCTTTTTTGTATGGTGATTTGAATGAGGAATTCTTTATGATTCCACCACCAGGATATTCTAAGCCTAGTGATAACAAGGTTTGTAGACTTAAAAGGTCTTTATATGGTCTTAAACAAGCTCCTAGGCAATGGAACAACAAGCTTTCTGAAACTTTGTTTGATGCTGGTTTTGTTCAGTCTAAAAATGATCATTCTTTATATATCAAAACTGATGGAAAGATTAAGTTGTTCTTGCTTGTTTATGTGGATGATCTTGTGTTAACTGGTAATTCTGAAGTTGAGATTGATAAGTTCAAAAAGTTCTTAAATAACAGATTTAAAATCAAAGATCTTGGAGAACTTAAGTATTTTTTAGGAATTGAAGTTCTCAAAACTGAAAAAGGTCTGTGTTTAAATCAAAGAAAATATTGCCTAGAACTGTTAAATGAGTATGGATTGTTGGCTTGTAGACCTGTTGTTACACCTTTGCCAGAAAATATTGTGCTTGCTCATAAGGAATCTGATGGTGATAGTTATTTGATCAATATCACTAACTATCAAAAATTAGTTGGAAAGTTAATCTATGTAACTTTGACTAGGCCTGATATTTCTTATGCTATACATTGTTTAGGTCAACATATGCATGCTCCTTTGCAGTCACATTTTGACTTTGGTTTAAGAGTGCTAAAGTATTTGAAACTTGCACCTGGGAATGGTATTAGCTTTAATAAGAATACTGAAGGTTATAAGGTTGTTGCTTACTCAGATTCTGATTGGGCTAAGTGTCCTATAACTAGAAGATCTGTGTCTAGTTATTGTGTTTATGTGAATGGTAACCTTGTAATCTGGAAAAGCGAGTATAGAGCAATGGCAGCTGCTACTTGTGAGATTATGTGGGTTGTTAAGCTTTTAAGTGAGTTTGGTATAACTCAGTTGCTTCCAGTAAGCTTATGTTGTGATAATAAGTCTGCTATGCAAATTGCTGCTAATCGAGTTATCCATGAAAAGACTAAGCATTTTGATATTGATGTGCATCTTGTCAGAGAGAAAGTGAATTCTGGTCTTTGTAGAATTGTGATAATCTTGTGAAGAAATAAGGTGGGTTGATGTTTCTAGAGAGAGAAAGTAGTGAGAGAAAGTGAGAGAAAGTGAGAGAAAATGTGTGTTTTATTAATGTAAAAGTGAAACAACCAACACCCCTTTCCATGGTGGAAAGGGGTTTATATACCCAAGTCCTTAATGGACTTGGGCCTCCGACCCATGACAAGCCCATGGGCCGGGTAAAACATTAAAATAACTTAACCATTAACTACGAGCTACAAAACGTATTACAATATTGTTGGAGTGACCGATACTTCTAATATACGTTAAAATGTATTTCCAACAATCTCCCCCTAAGGGAGGTCACTCCAAATTACAAAGTCCTAAACCTAGCATACTATACTAAGTCTTCGTTCTTCAGCTCGTAGTCCTTTCTCTTTTATCTTTTCTTTTCATTGTGAATATGTTGATGTTGATCTTTTAGGCTTTGGCTTTAGAACATTGTTCTTTTGACCCTTCACGTGCGATCTTTGCCTTCTTGTGATTCTTGCCTCCTCGTGACTCCATGTTCCACACACTTATGTTTTTGTTCAATTCTTGAAAGCTTCAGAGTTTGGTACAGCGGAAGACTTCATCTTGAACTTTCTTGAATTTTGTTGAAATTTGATGCAGAAAGACATAAGCATGTGGAAACGACTTCATCTGGTACACCGCAACGCCACCGTCTTCGCAGCAACATAATAAGACACGAATGAAATGGCTTAGAACATTTCATTCTAAATCGGTAGCGTTTTACCTCCGGTCGGTGAAGACCGTTGGACGATATTAGATATCGTACCTGTGACGGATAGTTTCAATTAAGTAACTTCCTGACAGGATTTCGCGGGTAAACCCGTTCTCTTTATTCGACGATCACTAAGCTTGACTGCGAACATAAAGAGTGAATAACTTGGATAAATTATCCTTGTGATTGAAGCCGTCAATTCATGAAACCTGGAACAAGTGAATTTCAATTAAGATTTTCACCATCGTTGCTTTCCAGTTATCACGAGCTTGATTCATAAAGAATCTTGCACGTCACCTACCAAGTGCTGTTTGATGTTAACACTAGAAGGATTTCCACTCGTCACTGTGAACACTAAAGAGTGTCACTCTGAGTGTTCTGGCAAGATCATACGATAATGCGTAGAGGCCTGGAACGAGTTTAATTTCAATTAAGAATTAAACCACTGTTTCTTTCCAGTTTTCACAAGATTGGTTCTCAAAGAACCGCACGTGTCACCTACCATGAGCTTGTTTGATGTTGGCTCAAGCAGGATTTCCATCTTCATTGTAATACTTGCGTATCACTCAGATGTTCTGGCAGTATTACAAGAATACTGCGTAGGACTCATAAAGATCTCTTACTTTTCATAGTGTGTGAGAAAGCAAGGAATAAATGGAAAGTGTCCTAATGAGACATTTGATGATCTCGTGGCTCTAGAATCGATAGTGCGTTTTGATTTAGTGAGCGATGGCTGGAGCGGAGTGCCACCTATTCAATATCAGTCTATTCGGAGTGAATAAACCAATAGATAACGTGATGATCTCCGTGTGATTAAAACAAATACCTTTTGAGAGATATTTGAGTTAGCTGGGAAGGGTTGTGCATTGCATCACTGGGTCAATGATGTCTTTCTTCAATATCGAGAATCATTAACAAATGATCTCAATAGCATATGTATTGACCCGGTTTCTGCCTAAAGTTGTAAGGAGGGCTTCTTTCTTTACACCCTTTATCTTTACAATTCTTTTTCATTCTTCAACCCCTTCAATGCTTACCAATACGTCATTACTAGCACCTTGTTGTGATTGTTCCAGTGCTAGCTTAAGTACTTGGTCAACATTCAGCTTCGTTCACAATCATTCTCCATCTTTCCTAAGACTTCTAATTCTATCTAGGGAATTATCCTTGGGAAGATTCCATCGGTTCTGATGAATCATTGGACTAATACTTATACCTACCACCCTTTTGTCACCACATCCGTCGTGAATTAAGTGTGTTGTGGGTAAGTATTGTCACCATGAAAAATCCTTGAAAATCACTTAAGGCACTTGTGATATTATAATCAAAGTTTTTGTGCCTTAAGTGTTTTGTTCATCAAAAACGCTCCCCCTTAAAACATGCATTACACATATTAAGTTGGATTATCTTTACGTCCTTTTCATCATTAGCCAAATATCATTAAGTTTCCTTAATCCCATTTTCTCCCCTTATCCAAAATGTTAACCATTAATATTTGGGATATTGAATGGATTAACCGGTCTTTGGGTGAAAAATGAAATCAATGTATGGCCATAGAACATATTAATGCTCCCCCTCAAATTAAGGAGGGTTAGTTGTAGTGCTTGAGTACGATATATTTTGAAAGATTTAGAATCTCGTAAGAAATTCTTGAAAAATTATCATACCTTCACACTACATCAAGCCACAAAAGCATAATATTCACAGTATTTACATATTCACATATTCATAATTAACGTACAGTATGGAGTTGACCTTAGTTAAGACGACCCATATTAAATGGATCGTTGCATAAGTCTGAAGTGCCCTCCATACGGTCTGCCACCCATGAATCTTTCTAAGCTCCTCATGAACCTACGTTCCCTGAGCTTTTCATTAATCTTCTTGATCACATATGTAGCCATTTTCCGATAACCCGGATGCCAATCCTCAATCACTTCTGGTAATGTCCCACAAGAATTGATATGCTCCAATTTGTCTTTGACGAGTGAGAGAGTCCCCTCACTTTACTTATGAAGCTCAACTACCCTCATAAACTTCATGATCCCACGACTGTTCATGTACAAAATCCCGCACATTGGAAGGATTGTGCCGGTATAGGGACATCTTTCGACATGTTGAGTTAGTACTTGATTAAGTGGAGGAGTCATGTTAAGCTTGTGTTGATAGCTTTCAACTCCCAGTTGTAGGTCTTCGACACGTTTCTTGATGACAACGCTTCATGTGAACATACGAAGTGCTGTGTTCAGAGCAATGATTTCTTCACGAGTGAGATGTGTAAGCTGATCACGGGTCATGAAAAGCAACATATCTTCTATATCTTCAAGGCGAATGATTGAAAAATCTCATTGCTGTATCTTGTATTCTCGATCATCTTCTCTTTTTAGTAGAATTTTCGTCACATGATGATATCCATTCTTGGGTTCAAACTTCACTCCTAATATACTTGTGATTCGAAGATTGGATCTGACGATACTACCTGAGTTGACTAAGCAACAACCTCTGTATGCCCTTCGAACTCGCTCATCCCAATGTGATGCTCCTATAGCAGCATACATGTCATAATTACGGTTTATCTTTGGAACCCAGAGGCGATTGACCTTTTCTTCGATATAAGGTATTGACCCCCAAGTAGCAGCTTTCAACAAAGTCAGGGAGGTCGCGTACTTGGATGATCCCTTGAGAAGATAGTCAAGATCATATGTGACAAAGAAGTCAAGTGCAATTTTATTGTCTTGAGTAGTATCAAGTGGAAGAGGAGGTCTTTCTAGCGCATGAAGGCCTGGCCTTTGAATTGTATTGAGAGCTTTTAGGATTTCATCAGCATAATACTCATACTCTATTCATCTTAATCTTGATTTAGTGCGAAGTCTCTTGTCTTTAAGTGCTCTCTTCACCAAGGACGGAGTGACCGAAGATCCATATTCATGAGACCAAAATGCACACAGATCTATTGGATTGCGAATATGTAGATACAGAATATTTGCATCAGCATCTGTGATTGGATCATATGCAGCAGTTGCCGTGATCCATGGTTGTTCTGGTGCGGTCTCATCGATCTGTAATGTATCAGCCCAATCCAGTGTGCGTGACTCAGGAACTGTAGTAACTGGTTCAATAGGTGGAGCAGTAGATACTTGAACGGATGTTGGTTCTGATTCAGGTACATCAGCAGCATGTGTAGTTTCTGGTTCTGCAGTTGTGGTAGCAACCAAAGAACAAATAGGATTAACAGTAACAGGAATAGAGCTAGAAACAGATGTACCAGGAATTGAAGATGCAGTTGTAGCATTCACATCATGGTCTTGGTGCGTCCTGTCTCCGTAGATGTGGTCTTATCCTTGTTAGCAACATCTTTCTGAGATTTGCCACCGGTCTTGGACGGTTTCTTCTTGCTGGCAGCATTGTCACCCACATCATCATCATCAGACTGATTAGGCTCGTCAGATTTGTCATTGTTGTCGCGACCTCTGTTCTCATTGTCATCATCGTCATCATCATCGTTCCTGTTGCTATCCTCGTCACTATCCTCATTACAATCACCGCCTTCACCATCATCATCATCATCATCACCCTCATCTTCATCACTCCCATCGTCTTCTTCACCACCACTCTCTTCTTGCTCACTATCCTCCTCATCAGAAGCATCTTCATCTCCCTTTTTATACAAAATATGGTAAGGAACCACCCTTCCGAATGTCTTAAACAGCCTGTCATCCTCCTTTATAGCTGCATTAAGTGCCTTGTGAAGTGTCCGCTGAATTTTGGATTTGTCGAAAGATCCAACTTCAACCATGCGGGCGTGGAGAATCTTCTTCAGTTCAAAGTCCGTTAAGTCATATGCAATTTTATAGGCTGAATTGGAAGGGTTTGACGATTTAACCATCAACTTATCAGCCGCAATTTTCTTCACCTCTTTTCGCAGCTTTGGCATAATAGACTCAACAGATTCCTTTACCCTATCATTAAGTGAAGCTTCAAGTATTTTTTTTCTCCTCTTTATACTTATTCTTTAATTCGCGGAGTTTGGCGATCCTTGCTGCACTTTTATCAGCTTCAACCTGTTTGACATGAGCAAGTTCTTCTGCATGAGATTTCCGTGTAGACTCCATCTTTGCATTGAACTTAGCTATCATCTCCTCTTGAGCTTTCTTGGATGTCTCTTCACTTTGCACTCGTTGGAGTAGCTCTTCTCGAAGTTGAGCCATCTCTTTTCTTTGAGTTTCCATGCGTTTATCCATCATTTCTGCCATTAGGAGTGCAGAAAATGTAGATGGCACAGGGGTAATCGGGGGCGGTTGAATAGGCACGGTTGTGATGACAGTACTGAGGACGGAAGTAGTTGGAGGTGGAGGGGATAGTAGTTGAGCAGTCGACGGTTGTGTTGGCAGAGGCTGGATTGGTGGAGGTTGAGTAGATAAAGGCTTTTGAGTCACAATGATTGTCGTAGCAACGAACTCCTTTTCGATGCTTGTTGTAGCGGAAATGCATGTTGCTTTAGATGTTGAGTACTTGTCTGGTGTTCCAAACTCAAAAATGCCATACGGCTCCTCGTCTTCCTGTTCATCTTCTATCTGCACACCCGAACCACTACCTCCTGTGTCTTTCCTACTTCTTTCTACAGCCTTTTTCAGTTGTTTTTTCTCAGCTTTGCGAATTTGCTCGGGAGTAACATCGTCATCAGTGTCTTCATCTCGAATGACAAACTTCTCAGCTTTGCGCTTATCCTTTTTAGCCATAGTCTTTGTTTTCTTGGGTTTAGGCTCAGGTAAGACAACTTATTGCTTACGTTTACCTTTACTTTTGACTGTAGTGGACGAGACTTCTCCCGCCTGAACCTTTTCTTGCTGTTTTCTGATTTCTCTTAGCATTTGCTGGTAATCATCAGAAGCTAGAATTTTGTCCGTCAGGAGATGACTAGGAACAGGACCAGGATTAACAGCACCAGAGGGTCCTTCATGCCTTAGGTCCACAAGGTCACGAGCCTCTTCAGTGTGGTGACGGCTTTCTGCGTGCTTATCAATAGAAGCATCATTTTTCATAAAGTAATGAATTATAAGCTTGATAAACCGAGGATAAGGAAAAACATTAGCCTTCTGCTTTGTGTTTTGGAAGAGTTGAAAGTTAAACTCTTCCCACAACAAGGATGCATAATCTACATTTAGGCCTTTGTACATTCCATAGAAGATATTCATAATTGGACCACGCATAGCATCATGCCCAGTTGTTTTAGGTATAAGACACCGACTGAGGATACCGAAGATAGCTCTCCAAGGTTGACCCACTTTGGCTGTGGTAAAATTGGACACTCTTCGTAGGTCAGAACATCCAAGAGCGAGGAACATCTCCATGAGTTCGTCTTTGGTAGGGTTCCTTGAAAATGTCATACCCTTAGGTGTATCCCGAATTCCAAATATCTTGCGGAAGTCTGAAACGGTGAGTGTCTGTTGCTTGTTGTCGAGGAAGAAGGTGATCTTGTTTGACGTCCTTTCCTTGGTAGCCCAGAATTCGTACATGTAATCGAATGGCACCGAAGCAGTACTCCTTAAAGCATTCTTGAAGTGAGATTGATCAAGCATAGCTGAGGCGACTTTGAATCCATGGTGAGTGGAATTAGAGACTTCCTTCAATCGGGAATTGTTCGGTGTGAGCTTAAGTTCTTTTGCCTCGGCAATTGCGGCTGCTCTAGCATCTTGGAGTTCTTGCACGGTTGGATTTGTCATGGTTTCTGCTTAAGATAAGACATAATAGGTTGATACACAGATATATATATACCATTATGATTTTATTTCTAAGCATTATACATATGACATAATTCCTTTAGCATATATAACACACAAACATTTAACAAGCAACATTTCATCAAGTTAAAAACCCTTCATCCGGAATAAATTCTTTCATTCGGAATGCCTTCATTCGGAATGTCTTCATTCGGAATGCCTTCATTCGGAATGCCTTCATCCGGAATGCCTTCATCCGGAATGTCCTTCATCCGGAATGTCCTTCATCTGGAATGTCCTTCATACATAATGTCCTTCATCCGAAATGTCCTTCATCCGGAATGTCCTTCATCCGGAATGACCTTCATCTGGAATGACCTTCATCCGGAATGACCTTCATCCGGAATGTCTTTCATCCGGAATATCCTTCATCCGGAATGTCCTTCATCCGGAATTTCCTTCATCCGGAATGTCCTTCATCCGGAATGTCCTTCATCCGGAATGTCCTTCATCCGGAATGTCCTTCATCCGGAACATCCTTCATCCGGAACATCCTTCATCTGAAACAATTCAAAAACTTGTTCATTCGGAACATTTTTGTTCATCCGGAATAATTCAAAAAACTTGTTCATTCGGAACATTTTTGTTCATCCGGAATAATTCAAAAACTTGTTCATTCGGAACATTTTTGTTCATCCGGAATAATACTTTGAAAAACCTGCTCATTCGGAATTCCCCTAAACGCGTTCTATGAGAGATTATAAGGCAATCTAAGCGCATGAGTGAGTTATAAGGCAATCTAAGGCAACAAAACTTGTTCTAATCCTATTCCGAGACAAATCCTGCTTAAACCCCCAATTAACTTGACCTAATTAATTCGAACACCCTAATTTGATGGATTTGATTAAAACAAGGCAATTAACTGGATCTAAAGAATAACTTAGGCGAATTAAAACCAAGATTCGATGTTTGTACCTTATTTGATCGAATGAAACGGATTGAATGATTAAAACCCGATTTGTGTGAACTTGTGTGTGTGTATCAATGGCGGACAGAAAAGCAATGAAGAAGAAAGAAAAGAAAGAACGGGGGGGGGTTGGTTTGACTTAGGTCAAATTTTGACAACTTTCACACTTAGTCATATTTAGTCCCTATACTTTTCTTTTCTTTTCCTTTTTAGTTAATAACTCCTTTTAGGTTAACATCCGTTAAATTACTTAACAATCGTTAGGCCTATCTCATTGTATTAACTATTCTAGCGCGCACACAACTTAAACACTGTATCATATTTAGCAGATATCCAAGACGTAAAAACTCACGATAAATCAGAACAATCATAAGTCGTATGCCAAAGAAACTCCAGTTATTAACCGATTGATTTTTCTCGAGAACTTTTGAAGACCGTTTTGATGACGAAGATAATTTAATATTTTCTCCCCCTTAAACGATGACCCATTTTCTATTTAAAGAGTTGTAGCCATTGTTTAACGAGTCAAATATTGATGAAAGAATTTTCCAATTAATGTCTTAGAAAAATTGATTCGTGGTGGCAATAAGATTTCTCTTATTTTGACAAGTTAATGCACTGAGACGTACACTAACTCGTGTTAGAACAAGTTATAAAGTAAACTTGATCCCTTTGTATGATTTGGCTTGTAAATCATACCCGAGAAAATTAATTCCCGTTGTGAACCAACGTTTTCCAAGGAAATACGTGACTTTAATGCGAAAAACGGGTTGCAGTCGGAAATTACTACAAGCCATAATGGGCATGTTTTAAAAATGTACAACTTTTATACGGACTCTATTTATGGCGTCGTGTCAATATTAATCGACATTTCTAAAGCCATAAATATTACCGTACTAAAAGACATGCCCGATTAAAAAGACGAAAATATTTTTGGGTTTTCTTGGTTTTATATTTTTTTATGGTTTTTGTAGGTTTTATATTTTTTTATGGTTGATATATATACGATAATATACATGATCACGATCAAAGGATACGCAGGAATAGTTTACCACCACTATTTTGCTGATTCTTCTGCCAACTCTTTGAGAGTCGCTGGAGAGAAGGATTTCATGCCAAGATTCTCGATCAAAAACTCGATTCATCCTCGATCTAAGGCTTTTGTGAACATATCTGCCAGCTGATACTCAGTGGTGACAAAATACAGCTCGATCACTCCATTTTCCACTTGCTCTCTAATGAAATGGTAGCGAATGTCAATGTGCTTTGCTCGGGAGTGTTGAACGTAGTTGCAGCAAAGGGCAATGGCGCTCTTGTTGTCACAATACATCGGGATTTTGTTGAATCCAAGACCGTAGTCAGTTAGTTGTGATCTCATCTAAAGGACTTGAGCACAACAACCGGACATGGCAATGTATTCAGCCTCCGTGCTTGAAATTGCAGCGCTTTTCTGCCTTTTTGAAGACCAACTAATCAATCTGTCTCCAAGGAGTTGCACAGAACCAGAAGTGCTACGCCTAGTGTCTTGACACCCAGCATGATCGGCATCTGCATATGATATTAAAGCAATAGAGGAATCTTTCGGATACCATAGACCACGATGAAGTGTTCCTTTGAGATACCGAAAGATCCTTTTAACAGCATGTATGTGCTTTTCGGTAGGTCGAGCCTGATACTGGGTACACATGCATACGGCAAATTGCAAATCAGGCCTGCTAGCAGTCAGATAGAGAAGGGTGCCGATCATCCCATGGTAGAGTTTCGGATCGACAACAATCTCATTCCTATCTTCATCTAACTTGGATTTCTCCACCATTGGAGTATCCACGGGGTCACAATTTTCAAAGTTATATTTCTTTAATGATTCTAGAGCATATTTGGATTGATTAATAAAGATGCCTCTGGGATTCTGAGAAATTTGTAATCCAAAGAAAAATGAAAATTTTCCCATCATTGACATCTGAAAGCGTGTGGACATTATTTTCTCAAAACGGTTTGACAATTCTATGTTAGAGGCAGCAAATATTATATCATCGACATAAATTTGTACCAGTATCATGTCGTTGTCTTCCTTGAGAGTGAATAGAGTGGGGTTCACCTTGCCTTTGGAGAAGCCTTCCGACATGAGATATGTTGAAAGGAGATCATACCACGCGCGTGGAGCTTGTTTCAACCCATAGAGAGCCTTCTTAAGCTTGTACACATGATTAGGAAACTCCGTGCTAACGAACCCATTCGGCTGACTAACATAGACTTCTTCCCTTAGTTCACCATTCAAAAATGCCGTCTTCACATCCATTTGATAGACGATCATGTTCATATGAGCAGCATACGCAAGGAATAGTCTAATAGCCTCCAATCTTGCAACAAGAGCAAAAGATTCTTCAAAGTCGATACCCAAGGCTTGTTTGTATCCTCTAGCAACCAATCTAGCCTTATTCTTCAAAACTCCACCCATCTCATCGAGTTTAACCTTATAAACCTATAACAAAGTAAGGATGTTAACCTTGTCAGGGAGAGGAACTAATTCCCATACTTCAAGTCTTTGGAATTCATTTAGTTCCTCTTGCATGGCTTCAATCCAAGATGATTGAGTCATAGCATGTTGCCAGTTTTTAGGTTCAACTTCGGAGAGAAATGCATCAAAATAGCAATAGAGTGCACTCTCTTGTAATTGATGGCGTGTCGAGACTGGTCGATTGAGACCTACAATAATATTCCTAATTGGGTGATCTTTTGTCTATTTGGTGATGTGATTTTCAATCCGTGGTGGTCTGGAGTGAACGATTGTAGGAGCTTCTTCTGAGGTAGACACGGCTGAAGGATTTTCAAGTATCGGTATTCCAAAGCATGGAAGCTCTTGTTGGTGAGCATATTCCAAATCGTGATCAACAGAATCCTCTTCATCATTATTAGGCACAAGTAAGGGTGAAGATTCAGGTGTAGTTTGAGAATTACTTGGTGGAGGTGCATCTGGTTCAATGTTAATTGAAGATGCATTTGATGAAGCTTCATTAGCTTGAGCAACAACTTTAGGGATTGGAGCTATCACTACAGGTGTTGGAACTTCATCACTTGGGGGATCAAAGAATTCATCAAACAACGGTTGAAATAGTTTATCCCACTCGGGCCTTGTAGGTGGTATAAATGATGTAGAATTAGGATTATTGGGAACTAATCCGGAACTAATAGCACCTGTTGCCATCTCGTGAAGCGCGGGTTCAGAGTTGCGTTGCTCAGAAGCCATCGCTGTCAGCTCATCAAAATATGCGTCCATAGTTTCTACTATCTTACCAAGACGACGGTTGTAAATTCGGTATGCTTTCTTTGAGGGTGAGTAACCAATGAAAATACCTATATCGGCTTTCGGTTGAAGTTTGCCCAAATTCTCACTATTAATGTTTGGATAACAAAGAGCACCAAACACATGAAAGAATGAAACATCGGGTTTACGATCATGTAGAAGCTCGTAAGGTGTTTTTCCATGGCGTTTCCGAATGATAGAGCGGTTTTGGGTGTAACATGCAGTAGATACAGCTTCTGCCCATAAGAATAATGGAGCGTTCACATAAATCAGCATAGTCCTAGCAGCTTCCATAAGCGTACGATTCTGTCTTTCAACAACACTGTTTTGTTGTGGAGTACGTGCAGCGGATGTTTCATGTGAGATACCAACTTCTTCATAGTAATCACGAAGAGTCTGGTTGACTAACTCTGTTCCATTATCAATACGAATACGGCGGACAGTAGTATTTAAACGTACCTGAATGAATTTCAGGAAAGTGATGATAGCCTTCGGTGCTTCATCCTTTGTACGTAGAAATCTAACCCATGTAAACCTAGAGAAATCATCCACAATAACAAGGATGAATTTCTTACCACTCACTCATTCGGTTCGCATTGGCCCACACAGATCCATATGCAAAAGATGAAGTTTTTCTTGATTGGTGTCTTCAGCTTTGGGCTTGTATGATTTCTTGGTGCTTTTCCCCCTTGAACACGCGGAACATAAATGGTCCTTGTGAAATTTGAGCTTTGGAAGACCACGAACTAATTCGTTTTTAGCCAAATGATTAATAGCATCAAAGTTGAGATGAGATAATCTGCGATGCCATAACCATGACTTGGTCTTAGATGCTTTGGAGAGAAGACATACTGGAGAGGCGGCCATCATGTCTTGTAGGGACAAAGTATAAAGATTTGCACCACGAGACCCCTTCAACACGTCTTTTCCTTCCAAGTTACGGATGAAACAAGTGTGTTGTCGAAAAGCAACCTCTAGGTTGGAATCACATAATTGTCCTACTGGAAATAAATTATGACCAAGACCTTCTACATAGTATACCCTTGAAATCGTAACATTTCCAATCTGATATTCACCATACCCCATTATCTTTGCAATATGATCATTACCAAATTTAACCGTTCCAAGAAACTTGCTGACGAAATTTCTGAGCATCGAGCGATCTCTGGTCATATGCTTTGAGCAACCGGAGTCCAAATACCAGAGGATGATTTGGACCACCTGAAAATATCACCAGACGAGGACAATGTATAGGTTTCGAAATCTGAATGTTCCTTGTTATTAGCAGGTACAGATTTAATGATCTTAGATTTTCTAACATTAGGTTTCTTAGATTTCCTAGCCTTCTTCCTAGTTGGTGGTGTAGATTCAAGTTGGCTTAAATCCTAAGGTATTTCTTCACTGATAGGCACTATAGTGGGGGCTGACCTAATTAAAGGGCGTGGTTTCCATACTTTAGTGCTAGTGTGCCTAATTAAAGGACGCTGAGACCTAACCTCAATGGATGCATTCCTAGTTAAAGGGCACATTTTTCCATCTAATGTAAAGGTCCTACCAGTGGGACGCCATTGCCATCCAACTTGGGTACGAGTTCTCCCAGTTGGCTTCCATTCAAGATCATTCCTAATGGCATTCATTTCATTCACATGATCAATAAGACACAAATCATGACGTTGAGAAAACATGCATTCATTACAATTCCAACATTTCAAATTAGAATTCACAAATGGTTTAGGCTTCTGCACAGGCGCAGAGCTTTTAGTCTTAGCAACATGATTCTTTTTATTTAAATCTGAAATAACATTCCCAGGGTGAGCTTCTACTTTCTTCTTGATGGTACTACTAGTGGAGGGCTTGATCCTATCTTTCTTGACTTGTGATCCTTTAGCCTTAGTAGACTCTTTTACTCCTGTAGAAGGCAAAGTGGGAACATTAGCAACAGATTTTAAAGGTGCCTTAGTTGATGGTGTCAATGACGGTTTTGCTCCTGGGGTCTTATTGAATGGAGTTACAGCAATGGGTCGATTAGTGAGTAGTGTAGAACCCGGTTTTCCTATGTATTGCAAATATTCTAAGCAATATTGAACTCGCTGAATATATGCATGAGCTGAATAATAGTAACTGCTTGAGGGATCTAACGCATACAAATCATCTAAAATATCCCTAACAAGGTCCACGTGCTTAATTGCATTCATCATATAAACATCGTAAGTATCCGGATTTTGCTTATGGTGCGGGTTCTTATAGATCACTACTGAATTGCTTGATGGAGCACTAGAGGACGGTGCAAAGTTGGTAGCTAAGTTATTAACAACTTCTTGTCGGGTGGGAAGAAGTGTCTCCTTTAACTCGGCCAAAACCATGTTTTTGTCAATGAGCTGGATATTTAAGTCAGAGATTTCCTCACACTTTTGGTACAATTGTTCAACATAAGATTGTTGTTGTGTTGCATTAAAAGCTAAGCGTTCTTCTATTGAACCATAAAGAGTGGATAGTCCCTGTCTTGCACGATCCATCTCCCCTAGAATAGACGAAAGTCTGGTTTCTAAGTACTGGTTTTTAGACTCTACAGCCTCTAGTTCCAAATTTAGTGTTTCGTTCGATGATAAATCTCTCTTTAATCTCATAATCTCTTCCTCTAATGCCTTAACTATCTCAATCATCTTGTCACTCGTCTCAACACTGTTTTCACAACCATTTGTTACCAAAAGATCCTCATTTTGAGTTTGTTGTTTTAATTCTAAAGATATACAATGTTGTTCAAGTTGATTAAAACGTTTTGCAAGTAAATTGTAAGAATCTTGAAGCTTTAAAAATTCAGCGTTAGACTCGTGACAAGAGTGATTATCTACGTCATTTACAGTCTCAGCAATATTTACAGAGAGATCATGCACATCATCACATGTATTCACAGCATCACATTTATTCATAGCGGATGTAAGCTCATTCGAATAATTAACATTCACAGTAGTAAGCACATCACACGATATTACTTGGGACAAGAATCGGTCATATTCGGATAAAATCTTTTCCTTTTCAATTAATTGTAGTTCGTAAGCGGTGTCCATTTCATAAAACACTTTTTGAACTTCTTTAGTTTCAAAATCGAGATTTTCCGAAAGAGATGCAAAACTTCCTTTTAGATTTTCGACAAAAGGGTTGATTTCATTCTTAAACACCTCGTTCATGTGTTCGAAAGCCCATTCTCCGGCGTTTAGACCATTTGAAGTCGTACATTCCCGGATGACCTTGTCAAAACTAGCAAAGTATTGATTAATCTCTTGCAAGTTTATCCATACAGTGCTAATAGGTGGAAGATCCTTTGGAATTTCCTTAGGTCCTTCCCTTTTGACAAGTGTAGGAAGTGTACTAGGGTTTTCTTCATTTAACATGTAGGTTGGTGTTGTGATGAGATCTTTATCAATATGGAAGCAAATTCTAAAGTCCTTTTTTGCAAACTCCTGATTCATTTTAAAATAATCACACTGGGGATATTTTGCAAAATTGTATGACCGACTCTCATCAACTAGAGCCTTATTCTTGTGACCTTCGAAAATAACAATCGGATCTAAGACCAATCCTAATTTGGTTGCATCATAAAGTCTTGGATTATGGATAAAAGCTTGTCGTGCATATCGTGGTTAGGGGGAAGGTCTTTTTGACGCGATAAGTTAAAATCTCTAAACGATGAGTCAAATAAGTGCACTAGTTGAGAGGCAGCGTATTGTCTTAAAAGCAAATAATCTAAACTCTTAATCCTTTAGCAGCATTAATTTCCATTTCATTCTTTTTAGACTCGAGTAATTCAAAATCCGTTTGAAGTTTATGAAAATTAGTGACCACTAACTCTTTTTCTTTAAGTTCGTTGGAAAGATTTGTTCTTAAGGTTTCAATTTCTTGCAAATGACCTATTTGTTTGTTTCGAAAATGATCATATTCGGGATTTGTTAGGCATTGGACGAAGGAACTAATTCTAAAGTTTGGACTTTTTCGTTGCACAAGGCAAGCTCAGCCGACAGATTCTTATTCGTAGCTAGGGTTTCTAAAAGTGCAGTATTCATTTGGCTAAGTAACTTTGCAGGAACCATGACCAAATCTTGTTGAGCAGGAATATGCGTATGCAAAATGACTCCCGGTTGTGATTCACTCAAAGTCTGGGGACTTGCATTGATATTGCTATCATTGATTGTCTCCTCATTTGAAAGACTCACCACCGAAGACTCATTCGGATCAGCACCCTCTTGCCCAACTTGATGTGGTTGAATACTAGTATCAGTGGTATTAGTAAGTACCTCAGATATTTGATCTGACCCAAAGCTAAAGATAGTTGCCATAAGAGCTGCCTGAGCAGATTGAAGATCATTACAGTCTGAATCGTAAGCATCCAGATCATCTGCTTGGTATGCTGCATTCTGTGTAGTGAGAACTTCTTGTTCCGCAATCCCTAGATCAGCAAGAAATGCTAGCTCCTCTTCATCAAGTTCATGTCCTTGTGCCTGAGCGTTCACCAAATAAATCTTCTTTGTAAACCATCGACCATCCCTTCTCCTCTTGGGTTTTGTGCAATCCCTAGACATGTGACCTTCTTCCTTACAGTTGTAGCATGTTATCATTCTCAACTTACCTGTGGAAATAGCCCGTGGAGCAGTAATCATTGGAGCAGTGTTGACCATTGGAGCAGGATTGACCATGCGTGTATTGGTGGTTGATGTAGTGGATCTCCCATGATAAGGTTGAATAGGTTGAACCATTACTCTGCCATTCTCAATGGTAGCTTGTTGTTGAGAATTAGATGAGTTCCTCAGCTGATTGTTAGTAGGAGCTGGTCCTCTAAATCCTCGTTTGCTCAATGTCCTTGTGAGGTAAGCAGACATGGTAGCTAACACTTCAGCTGGGTCAGTTCCTTGTTTGAATTCAGGAATGGGAACCTCATCATTATCACAATACATTGCTTGGTCTTGTTGAGCGGCATAAGCAATAGAAGGAGTACTTGTATGGTCAGAATAGCTTGGTGGATATGCTGCATTTTCTTGATATGGAGAGTATGATGACTGAGCATAGGGTGTAATGCTTGCTGGTGAATATGGGTGAGGTTGTGGAGCGTATTGTGATGCTTGTGATTCTCTCTGAGACAAAGGTGCATTAAACCGATATTGTTGCTGATGTGAGGTGGGTGGTTGAGGTAGAATCGAATATTGGGGGAAGCTTGGAGTCATGTACAGAGATGGATGATAAGCTTGGTGTCCCATGATATAAGGAGTGTTGTTATATGACAAGCTTGGTTGATTTGCCATCAAAGCTAAAGGTTCAGGGTACATACCTCGAGGCATACGGCGCATGATCACGTGTTTCCCATGCTGCTGGAGAAAAGCATAGAGTTTATCCAAATTGCACTTATGCAAATCCCCAGTTAACTTAACATCAGTAATAGACTCACCCCATTCAGCTTGAGGTAAAGTATTCAAAAACTTGGTGTTAACCTGGAATGGAGCAATCACGAGATTGTACACATTCAAATCATTCATGAGAGTAGTGAATCTGAAGTAGTAGTCGTGAAGCGTTTCCCCGGGACTGTACGTGAACCTATCATACAGGTCATACAACTGACATTCGCGTTCCTGTTTAGTAAGAGACGTACCTTGTAGCAAAACCTGTAGACGTTCCCATAACTCCTTTGCTATCGTATATTGACTTACCATTCGATAGATGTCATGTGGAAGAGCTTGGAGAATGGTTTGAAGAGCCTTTTCATCTGCATCGGCAATAAGTTGTTGAGCTGGCGTAAGTTCTTCAAACTCCCGTGGTCGAGTCACATTGTTAACAACGATGGTACCATAATCAAGTGGACCATTTAGAATTGACTTGACCATAAGCCTCCCATATGTCGGTTTTCCCTTAATGTATGACATCATACGGCCTTGCCATGCTTCAAATACTTCTTTAATGAGCATTGGAGGGCCATTATCCATTCCCGTTATGACGGAAATATCCGTAAGTGATGTCATTTGAGGCATTAATGAACTCGGATTCATTTTGATCACTTTAAAGAAACAAAGATTATCGGTTGATCGAGCAGTGAAGTAAGGTTGTGAGTTGTGTTGTGTTGTTGAAATAAAACGTGTGTAAGAAACCAAGATTAAATCCTCTAAAAAATCGTCGAAAAAACTCGTAAAATATCCCTTGGTTCGGAATAATATCCCTTGACTCGTAATATTTAAGTCGATTCGGAATAAAACTACTTTTATGTGAAAAAGACCTTGGTTCGGAATAATTACCTTGATTCAGAAAATCTCTTGATTCGGAATAAGTTGTTGATACGGAATATCACTGATCCGGAATACCTTGGTTCGGAATATCACTGATCCGGAATACCTTGGTTCGGAATATCACTGATCCGGAATAAGTTGTTGAGCTTGATTCGGAATACCCTTGGTTCGGAATATCACTGATCCAGAATAAATTGGTGAGCTTGATTCGGAATACCCTTGGTTCAGAATATCTGATCCGGAATAACGTGCTTCGTTCGGAATATCACTTTATCCGGAATACTTATTTATCTGGAGTAACACTTTATCCGGAAGAACTTGTTTATCCGGAATAACTTGTTTATCCGGAATAATTTGTTGATTCGGAATAAGCTTGTTGATTCGGAATAAACTGGAAAACTATTTCGTGTACAGTCGACTATGAATAATAAGAACAAACCCAGATTTTTACCAAATTACACGAAAAGTTTTGTGATTTCTACCAAAATAAGTAAAACCCAATACTTATCTACTAATCCCAACAACAAAATCACCAAAAACTTTAAGATTCAAGATAGATTCTCCTAAAAATACTAATACAATCAAAAACTAAAAAGCAACACAAATCATTACCTTAAATCACCCCATGGCTCTTGATACCAATTGTAGAATTGTGATAATCTTGTGAATCAATAAGGTGGTTTGATGTTTCTAGAGAGAGAAAGTAGTGAGAGAAATTGAGAGAAAATGTGTGTTTTATTAATGTAAAAGTGAAACAACCAACACCCCTTTCCATGGTGGAAAGGGGTTTATATACCCAAGTCCTTAATGGACTTCGGCCTCCGACCCATGACAAGCCAATGGGCCGGGTTAAACATTAAAATAACTTAACCATTAACTACGAGCTACTAAATGTATTACAATATTGTTAGAGTGACCGATACTTCTAATATACGTTAAAACATATTTCCAACTGTCTTATTAGAACACTTAAGGTGGATTCTAAAAATCAGATTGCTGATGTTCTAACTAAGGCCTTGGGTTCATTTCAACATGCTCTCTTGGTCAAGAAGCTTGGTATGGTTAACCTGTTTGGCTTACAAGCTTGAGGGAGGGTGTTAAAAGTCGTACACTCTTTTAACAAGCTTGTAAAGTTTGAGGGTTATTATGCAATTATTTTTTATTATACTTTCTTGTTGTGTACAACTTTTATTTATGCAGGGACTTAAGTGAAACTCATCATTGGGACGAGTATATAGTTGGAAGGGTTGACTGATTCGTTCATTCATTCATTCCTTCATCACACACACAAAGATCAAAACTCTCTCTCAATCGTTCAGTTACGACTTGTTGGTTTCATGCAGTTTTTGGTTTAGATCTTCTTGATCTATTACCTATAGTTTGGTTAGGGTGTTTGTAGTGTGAGTGGTTGTTTAAATAGATAGGATCCACCTGGTGGGGACTATCATAATTTCTGTTTGTATTCGTTTGGTGAGCACCTGTGTTAGGGACTCATCTACTTGTGTTTATTATTATAATAAAAGTAATCACTAAGGGGTGGTTGGTTGAGTGATTAGATCAATCATGCTGGTTTTGATATCATTTTTACAAAAACTAACTAATCTCAACTGCTATTGTACAACTACTCCAATGAACTCGTAACAAGATAACGCCATTTGTCCTATATTCAAACTGCAAGTTCACCTTGATTGTGTTCTTCAACTGATGTCGAGATATGCTGGCAGAACTAGTATCGCTCTAGTAAACGAACAGCCAAACTTCACCAATTGAGCCACAGCTTTAAGAAACCAGAACTGAATCAAAACTGATGCTAAATCTGAGATGAGCCGTAACTACTCCCTCAATAATCGCATCGACAAAAATCTAAATTGAATTGAAACCTCCTACTGCTTTTGCATGAAAAGTAAACATCACCATAAACGCGTCTCGTTCCAGTTAAGAACCAAGAACGATGCTACTCATACTCGTTAATCTCGAATAGTGAACATCAATGGTGGGAATAACAGTTCTCATGAAGTTTACTGATTTTATCAACAAACTACACTACAAATAAACTCTGGTGTGAGCATCAATACATCATCTCTCGTACAATAACAACTTCACAGTTGATAGGATATCAATGACAAAACATGTAAGAACTTTAGGGTAAATGTAAAGGATAAAAGGAAATTTTATTTCAATGGAAGATTTCGGTTACAAAGTTTGTTGAACTAACTAACTTGAGAAACTAAATTGAAAGGGAAAATAAGTATGTTTTACTGTGTGTGAAAACACACAGTCTGAATGAGAGGAAACTAATTTTCTAAAAACTATTGTGTGTAAACTGAGATTACAAAAGGTATTTATAGCTGCTGTGAAGAGAGGAGGAAGAGGAGTTGACTTGATGATGTGGTCAGCCCAATAAAAATCCGCTACGTGGCATGCCCTTTTAAGCCAGAAAATTTGCATCCGTGTGAAGTAGTTCAAAGGCTTTTGATTGGTTATTGGTGATTAATAAAACTTCAGAGTATAACTGCCATTAAATGATGTAGGAAAATGAATTGGCTCATAAATGTTGTTGATTAATAAGCTAATGATTGTTGCAGTTATTAAATGGATGATGATTGAACTAAATGCTATGAATATTTTCGGAAGTAACGGCCGTCGGCTTGTGTAGTCATCCAGCCCATTAATGATCCGCAACTATTTGACCAATTTTATTGCTGATGATTGTTGCATTAAAATCTCGAGCCATTAATGCTGTTTTGATTTTTTTTTTGAACATAAACATTAATTTCATTAGCACACCTCACAAACGGAGGAAAGTTGTACACAACAAGTTACATCGAACATAAAGAGCAAAATCAAAACTGATTTGCTAAACAAAATACACATAGTAACAAGTTGAGCAAAGCCAAAACATACACCATAAAGGTTATGACCCGGGGATAGCAACACAATACAAGGGTGAGAGGGAATCACCAATGTGAGCTTTTCGCGAATATACCCATATAAAGGTGTAGTTTGGAGCAAAAGTACACAAAGTACACAAAACATACAAAGAAGATAAAACCTAACATCCCTAAAAGAGCCAAATAAATCTAAATCCAAAATCCAATGCAGCAGCAAGCCTTCGGCGGTGTAGAACGGTGGTCGGATAAGAAGCGGCGGAAATGAAAAGTGATAGATTTGAAAGCAAAAGGTTATTATCGTGGGAGTTAGGAGAGAAACCTACCTTCACAAGCAAAGAAGTATATATACAAAAGAGGATGAAAGAAAGAGATCCGGACGGTCGGTCGTAACCGACCGCCGGAGAAGCAACACACATAAATCTGAGCAAAGTTAGTGGAAAAGTTTTGAGGCGGTGGAACTGTGGAAGTTTCGTGATAGAGAAAAAAGAAACAATAAATGTTGTTTTAATGATGTAGCCATAATCTGTGCATAATTGCTAAGTAAATGCTCGACTAATTATTAGCTTATATGATTCGATCCTTGTGAGGGGTCTTCATGCATCCTGATTGGCTGAGAGGTATTGACAAGGATTAAGCTATTTTGAATCTTGGCGCAAGTGACCCTTAAGCTTTTCAAAGTTGGCAGATTGTTTGTAGCTTGTAAATACTTTGACAAACGACCATTTTAATCTTTGAACTTTTTCTTCAACTTTTTCAAGTCCTTTGATCTTCACATACTTGGCAAGTTAGGTCCCTGATGTCTTGTTTTGTACTTTTCTTTGTCTTTTCTTCAAATAAAACCTGTGAATGCTTGTGTTTGCTTCAAACGTATCTTTTTACCTACAAATTCAAAAACAACAAAGAATACCCCGTAATTCCGTTTTATCTCATTAAAACATGGTATTTTCCTTGTGTTTTAAGGTTTGATATGTTATAACTGATATGAGATTTCACTCATATCATAACTCAATACACATGCGAGTATTTTTAAGTTCCCCTAACTTTAGCCTTTCATATAGAGAATAGGGCACGAGGCTAATGTTGGCCCTAAGATCTACCAACACTTTGTTGATGCTCGTCCCTTTTATAATACATTGAATAGTAAAACTTCCAATATCTTTTTTCTTTCTAGGAATTTCATTTAAAAATATTATAGAACATTGGTCATTCAACCTAACCTTAGATGGTTCATTGAACTTATTCTTATTAGATATGAGATCTTTCATGAATTTAGTATATCTGGGCATTTGTTCTAAGGCTTTAGTGAAAGAGATTATAATACTAAATTGTTTGATATTGTTAAGTAACTTTCTGAATGCTCTTTCTCTTTTTATTTCTTAATCCTACGAGGAAAGGAATTTCAGGAGTACTAGTTTTAGGATTGTCTTCTTTGTTTTTTTAATATTGATGGTTGAATTGTTTGGTTTTAGCCGATATAAATGTGTTATGATAGGATTATCATGTTGTCAAAAGGGTTTACAGGAGGTTTATAATTTAGCCCACTCCGCGCTGTTATGGTGTGTGCTATTACTCTAGGGTTTGGTTCAGTAGTACTCAGAAGACTCTCAGTATCCCTAGATTGAATATTAGTAGCAACTTTCCATATTTTAGTTTCTATGAACGAGTGGATGATGCATGATCTTTGAAGTTATGATCGTTATCCTTTTGAGATTCTAGGTTAGACTCTCGTAAGATTTCTGGTTTTTAATGGATTGGGAGAAAAAATTTTGAAGGGTATTTTCGAGGTGAGACATCCTTTCATTTATTGCTGGATTGAATTTATTTCGCAACATTTTAACTTCTTCTGTAATATATTAGACCCCTTTTTCTACCTGAACAATTCTCTCCACGAATTGGTGTTGCTCATCGTCTCCCATAATTTGTGAAGGCTCATCATGCCATCGAGACAAATGCGTATATAATCTCCGAATAGTTTCCAATCCTTCTGCGAGGAATTAGACCACTACAATCAACTCTTCTTCTTGTATAGATGTTTAATCCCTTATAGAAGATTTGTAATTGCATAAGTTCATTAAATTTGTACTCGAGACAATTAAAGACTAAATCGGAAAACCTCTCCCAAGTTTCACTTAAGGTTTCCTTTTGAGTTTGTATAAACCCTCGCAATTCATCAAAAAATATCATTATGAAGGTAATCAGATGAAACCTTTTTAGGAAAGCTTTCTTGAGAGATTCCCAAGTGGTTAGTAATCTAGTTGGTTCATGTTTAAGCTAGCGTTTAGCTTTCCTTCTTAGTCTGATAAGGAAAGCTAGATCGTGATTTGATCTCTTGAAACTCCTTTGGAGTGGAATAGATCCGTCATATTAGTGACATTGTAAATATGATTAAGGGAGTTTCCAGTCATTTCTCTAGAAAATTCAATTTTCTGTAATTCTTCAAAACATTTACCCTAAAATTTGAATTTGGCGTCATTTTCAAATATAGGTCGGACAATGCTAGGTCCAAAATTTTCATTAAATTTTATTCAATAGTTATCTCGATTTATAATATACATATTAAAACAAATTATTAGCTCCTGGGCAACGACGCCAAAAGCTTGATGCGTATTTTATTTCAATTATTTTGTAAAAAATTGTTTTACCTACAACGCACTAACGAGCAAAGAACCCGGTCGCGTGAGGTGTTTTGAATGGTAAATCCGAGGTCGTCCAAGGAGCTAAGTTCAAATTATGTTTTAGTTTGAATTGTCACGAAAAATAATAAGATTTAAGTTCATTTGGATACCAAACTTTATTTGGATACGAAGGGACAAATCCTCACCCTTTACATCCATCTTAATCCAATGGATGAGATTAAATCAAAAACCTACTTTCACCTTTTTTTTTCAAACATCGATATCTCAACCGTTAATCGTTACACGAAAATATTATATCATCACCACGAACAATTAATTATCTTTCTATATATATATATATATGCACTATAATATAATGTCCACAAATGTATTTTTTTTGTTTTTTCTATGTTTTTTTTGTTGGCGAAACTTATCGTATATGATACTAATATTATATATGATGTAACACGAGTATTATATATGATATAACTTATCATATATATATGATATAACAATAGTATCATATGTGATTTAATACTAATATATGATTTAAAACCAATATCATATATGATTTAATAATGATTTATGATTTAACACCATTATCATATATATGAAACACTATTATCATATATGATAATTCACGCAAGTTTTAACAACGAGAAAAAAACGAATTTTTTTCCTTCTAAAGTAAATCATTGTGCATATATGTAGAAAGATAATTAAATGCCCGTCGTGATGATATTTTTTTTTTTGGTTTAACACTTAAAGGTTTAGAGATAATTAAATTATAAAAAAAGTGAAATAAGAAAATAGTTTTAATCTTATCTATTTGATGGAGATGGATGGTGGATATGAGTCCCTGGTATCCAAGAAAAGTATGATATCTAAAATAACTCTCCTTAAATAATAAAATACTAAAATACTAAAAAGGTAAACGGGGAAAAGTAAATAACAAGTTGTAGCAGATATGAGAAAATATAATGGCCTAGCTATTCTGTTATTATTATGTTGTGATATTAACATATGTATTAGTGATCTAAGAGATATGTTAGGCATATTGTATGTTAGGACCTTTGAAATAGTTATTTGTAATAGGTAGACTAGGAGGTATGTAGTTCCTCCTGGTCCTAGTAGTAGTAGGAGCAACACGTGCTCCTGGTCTTTAGAAAGTCAAACTTTATTATTTTGAGTATTCTGTTAGGATATGCATGAGATATGTTAGGAAAGGATATGCATATCAGTTTTACACGTTTTGGTTTATTGATGTATTAGGGTTTCCTTGTAGTATAAAAGGAACCTTAGGAAGAAGGGTTATAGACACCTTCATCAAAACATTATTCTAGTTCATATTAATATTAGAAATCCTTAGTAAAGGATCAAGTCATTATAGTTATTATGTTCTTCTTGTTCATAGTATTTGTATTCCACACTTATACTGTGTGATTCATGTAGAGTCTCTATGTGAATAGACTTGTGATTACAGAAGTCGTTCACCATCCCTAACAGGCTGTAAGATCCACATCTAGTGGACCCAACAAGTGGTATCAGAGCCTAGGAGAGTCTCTGTACAAGAAGAAACAATTTTTCTTATTACTAACATCTTTGTTTAATCATGTCTGCCTCGAGTTCTACTCAAACAGGAGAAGATAGCACCCCTAAAACACAGCAACCTTAGCAGATCATTGTTACAGTTTCCAACACAAATGGAAAATTTCCTCTTCTAAAAAAGGATGAATATGATAGTTGGGCAATGAAGATGGAATGTTGGATCACCAACACTGATCAAGATCTTTGGAAGATTATTCAGAATGGAAACAACAAGAGGTTTAATGGAAGAGACAAGAATGGTAATATTATTCTTCTTGACCGTAAAACTCATGAAGAAATCACAGCTGTTCAGAAGGAGATGAAAGCAAAAACTATTTTGCTTCAGTCTCTTCCTAATGATCATATGGGTTACTTTTATCACCTGGATGATGCTAGAGAGATTTGGAACGGAGTAAAAACAAGGTTTGGAGGGAATGAGGAGTCAAAGAAAATGCGCAAATCCATGCTGAGAGATGAATTCACATAATTCAAGATCTCAAAAGCTGAAGGTATTCATCAAGGATATGACAGGTTCCAAAAGATATTGAGCCAGCTGAATCAACTCAGGTTGAAACCTGACAATGGAGATATCAATGAAAGGTTTCTTAGAGCTTTACCCTACTCATGGAATCAGGTGGTAATCTCTCTTAGATCAGGGGGAACGGTCAAGCCAAGGCTGGCTGTTAAACGTTTGGCACCAACTTTTCATTGGAGCACCGTACCGGCGCTCGCTCCAACGGCAACAGCCAGCGCCAACGAGTTTGCTACTTTTTTTTTAGTTATAAAGTGGGGTATTTGTGGGCCCAGTATACCCCTTTGGCATCACTTTTTCTCTTGCCAACGGCTCCCCCGTAAATGTGGTGCCAAAGGGTTTCACGTGCCAAAGCCCCAAAATCTTACGTGGCGGCTTTGGCACCACCTTCTCGTGCCAACGACTCCCAGCTCTCTTAAAGCAAAAGGTGGTATTGACTATCTTAATTTTGATGATCTGTTTTATAAACTCAAAACCTTTGAGCCTCATGTGAGAGGATACTCAAGTGATTCTTTTCCTAGTTCCATGAGATATAGTCCCATGTCTTATGCTAGTAGCCCAAGCTATACTATGTCTTCTCAACATACTTCTACTCAGCATACTTCTACTCCTGAACCAAAATCCAAGTCTGGTAGCATGGTAGAAGATGTTCTTCACTCTTTTGTTGCTGATGTTGATCCACAACAGCAACTTGCTTTTGATGACTTCAAGCAGGTTGATAAACTTGACCTCGATGAAATGGATCTCAAGTGGCAGATGGCCATGCTCACTCTCCGGGTTCACAAGTTTGAGAAGAAAGCTGGTCGAAAGTTTAACTACAACCCAAGAGAGCCAGCAAGGTTTGATAGAAGCAAGTTTAGATGCTATAACTGCCAGCAACAAGGTCACTTTGCTAGGGAATGCCCTAACAAGAATGACCAGGAAAAGAACAGATATTTAGCCTTCAAGATTCAGGATGTGAAGGATGACAAGAAAGCTTTGGTGTCTGTTGACTATATGGTTAACTGGAGTGATCATCAGAATGCTACATTGGAAACAGCTGAACCTTCTACTGATGTGTTTGCAATGATTGTTGGGAATCTGTCGGATGCCGAGGAAGCAGGCGAATTTGCTCTTATGGACATCTCACCTCAGGTACAACATTGCCCTCTTGGTTTTCATGATAAATATTCAGAACTGTTGTCTCAATACAATGAATTAAATGAACAAAAGGATAAGTATTTTTTAGATGTTCAAGCATATAAGAACTCTTTAAAACATTGGAACAACAAAAGAGGTGGCTTCAAGATACTCAACGAGAGTATGAGGATAAAATTAGAATTCTGAACATTGATTTAGAAAACACCACCAATATGCTTAAATACATTGAAAAGTAAGAGATGGCAGTATCAAGGATAAGCAAGACATGCAGGAAAAATTGGATGCTACCCTTTTAAGATTTGAAAAATGGCAAAATGCACCAAAAAATCTTTCAAAGTTAATTGATAGTAGCATGTCTGGTAGGACTAAGAGAGGTTTAGGATTTGATAAATATGTTCAGAAGATGTGTTCGATCTATCTTTTTCAAGTGTCTTTGATCCTAACAATGAGGAGGTGGGAAAACCTAGTTACAATAGGTTTCATCCAGCTGCAGAAATGCATGTTGTCCCTCCACCTCTTACAGGAACTTTTATGCCCATATCTAGGCATAATGACTTGGATGGATCACAGATGCATGAGTTCCCAAAAAGCTCTATTAATACAAATGACTTTGTCTCTTGTACTTTCAGTAACAAAGCCAGTGACTCTACATCATGTGGTTTAAGTGAAAAGTCAAGACCTACCAGCTCCAAGACAAATGACCCTGCTACTACTAGTGCTAGGAAGAGTGAAGAGAGAGTTGCTTCTACTTCAACTGTGTCTAGTTCTAGTTTATTGAGTCATAGGAATGTTGTTTCTCCTAGAGTTGTGTGTAATAAATTTAGCAGTATGAAACAATGTCATTTGAATAAAAGGTCGTTTAAATCATGTTTTGTTTGTGGGAGTAAATTTCATTTGATTAAAGATTGTGATTTTTATGACCAACAACCTTTTGTTTATCAAGCATATCCTGCTCCTAGTCCACTAGGAGTTGCTCCATATTCTTCTAGAAGATTAAACTCATGTGTCGAATCTGTTTCTTCTTCTAGAAGGACCTCTCCTTTAGCTTCTGAACATTGGAGAAACAATAGATTTATCCCTAATAGACCAACCAGCAACTATTTTCAGAACTTTAATCAGAATTATGCATTTAATTCAGACCAAATGTGTTTTAGGTTGGGAAATTTGGGTACTGCTGTTAAGCCCTCAGCAGGTTGTTCTTGGTCAAACAATAACACCCATACGATGAATTGGCAACCTAAGAACAACGGTGGATCTCATCAATCTTCTTGGCTATCTTCTAAAGATCCACAAGGCAGGCTCAAACCTGAGAAGGTTTGGGTCCCCTTAAGACACTAACTTTTGCATATATCTTTTCTTGTTGTTGTAGGTTACTCCATACCAAGATCCTACTCTAGGAATAGTTGATAGTGGATGCTCTAGGAGCATGACAGGAAATAAAGGACTTCTATCTAACTTTGTACCATTTCAAGGTGGAAAGTTCTACTTTGGAGGTGGTGAAGGGAGGATCATTGGCAAAGGAACGATTAAGACACCTAACCTTAATTTTGAGCAGGTCTACTATGTGGAAGCACTTCAACACTTCAACTTGATCTCTGTCTCTCAGATTTGTGACAAGAAGCAGTTTGTCCTCTTTACGGATACTGATGCACTGGTGTTATCCAAAGACTTTAAGCTATCGGATGACTCACAAGTTTTACTCAGAATCCCTAGAAGACACAATCTCTATAGTATCAAGCTGAATGAAGTTAATCCTACTGGTCAACTAGCATCTTTGGTTTCTAAAGCCTCAGAAGATGAAGCCACTCAATGGCACAGAAGGATGGGACATGTGAACTTCAAGACCATTCACAAATTAGCAAATATGAACTTGGTCTCTGGTTTACCTCCCAAAACTTTCAGAAATGACATCAATTGCCTTGCATGCAGCAAAGGCAAACAACATAAAGCATCCTTTAATGTCATTACTGCTCTCAGCCTTATAACTGAACCATTGCAGCTGCTACACATGGATTTATTTGGTCGTACCTTCATTAGGAGCATTGACCACAAACAATATTGTCTTGTGGTAACTGATGGGTATAGCAGGTTCACGTGGGTTTTCTTCATGGCTGCCAAAAGTGAGACCTACTCAATTCTCAAGGACTTTATTACACTAATTGAGAATCAATTGTCCAAGAAGGTAAAAGGTATCCAATGTGATAATGAAACAGAATCCAAAAATGCAAACCTCATAGCACTTTGTCAATCTAAAGGTATCAAAAGAGATTATAGTGCAGCAAGAACTCCCCAACAGAATGGTGTTGCAGAAAGGAAGAACAGGACTCTAATAGAAGCTGCATGAACAATACTTGCCGATTCCAAGCTTCCAACCATGTTCTGGACAGAAGCTGTCAATACTGCAAGTTATGTCTTGAATAGAGTTTCTATTACCAATACTCACAAGAAGACTCCCTACGAGTTACTCACAGCTAAAGTACCTAGCATTGCTCATTTGAAGCCATTTGGGTGTCCTGTTACCATTCTGAATACTAGTGACTATTTGGGGAAATTTGATGGCAAGGCAGATGAAGGATACATAGTGGGATATTCTGCTCACTCTCGATCCTATCGTGTCTACAATCTCCAAGTCAAGCAAGTCATTGAAGCTATTAATCTCAAATATTTTGAGGAGAAGTCAAACATACAAGGAAAGGGTCCTGAATGGTATTTTGATCTTGATTATCTTAGTGATTCATTGGGATATTTTCGTTTCAAAACTGACCAAAATGTAGGTCCACAAGTTTTTGCAACTTCTAGTGCAGGTGCTCATTCCAGTTTTTCGGACTCAGACGAGGAGGATGATATTTTTGTTGTTCCATCCTATTCCACCATAGTCTCTCCTAATGCCACTGCTACTTCTGGGGATACTTCTCCATCAGACATTATGGACTCACAAGGGGCTCTTGACACATTGCTCAAGCAACAACAAGATGCTACTACAGCAGCTGCTCAAGGAGGCTTTGAGTTTCCTTTGAGTCCCCCTGTTGTCCATGTTACTACTAGTACTCCTAATATTACTCCCAGTGCCAGTTTAACACCTATTGGTAGTCCGGTTAGTGATCCTATTTCCTCAACTAGATTCTCTGGTCCTTCTGACCTGGGAAACTATCAAAAGAAGTCTTCTACTAAGCTGGATCATATTCATAAGCAACCAATAGATGGCATATTCGACTCTGCTTCATATGATGATGACATTGTTGGGGATCTTAATAACTTGGCACCAGAAGTGGATGTAGCTTCTAATCAAGTTCTACAGACGCATAAAGACCATCCTACTACTCAAATCATTGGAGATCCTGGTTCTACTGTCAAGACTCACATAATGCATAAGAAAGCAACGTCTGATCATCATGCTCTTGTGAGCTATATTGAGGACCAAAAGCGTAATAATCATACGGACTATCAAAACTATTTGTTTGCTTGTTTTCTTTCACAGGTGGAACCTAGATCAGTCTCTCAGGCTCTTCAGGATCAAATTTGTTTGCTTGTTTTCTTTCACAGAATGTTTGGATCCTAGTTGACTTGCCAGATGGAATGACAACAACTGGTACCAAATGGATTCTCAAAAACAAGAAAGATGCAAGGGTTATTGTGGTGAGAAATAAGGCTAGGTTGGTTGCACAAGGTCACACACAACTTGAAGGCATTTACTATACTGAAGTTTTTGCTCATGTTGCTAGGATTGAGGCCATTCGTCTGTTTTTGGCTTTTGCTTCTTATGTTGGCTTTACAGTTTTTTAGATGGATGTCAAGAGTGCATTTCTCTATGGCAAGATTGATGAGGATGTTAATGTCACTCAACCTAAGGGTTTTGTGGATCCACTTCATCCCAAGAAAGTTTACAAGGTGGTCAAAGCTCTTTATGGACTTCATCAGGCTCCTAGAGCTTGGTATGAGCGTATATCCACTTTCTTGTTACAATATGGGCATGTTTTAAAAATGTACAACTTTTATACGGACTCTATTTATGGCGTCGTGTCAATATTAATTGACATTTCTAAAGCCATAAATATTACCGTACTAAAAGACATGCCCGATTAAAAAGACGAAAATATTTTTGGGTTTTCTTGGTTTTATATTTTTTTATGGTTTTTGTAGGTTTTATATTTTTTTTATGGTTGATATATATACGATAATATACATGATCACGATCAAAGGATACGCAGGAATAGTTTACCACCACTATTTTGCTGATTCTTCTGCCAACTCTTTGAGAGTCGCTGGAGAGAAGGATTTCATGCCAAGATTCTCGATCAAAAACTCGATTCATCCTCGATCTAAGGCTTTTGTGAACATATCTGCCAGCTGATACTCAGTGGTGACAAAATACAGCTCGATCACTCCATTTTCCACTTGCTCTCTAATGAAATGGTAGCGAATGTCAATGTGCTTTGCTCGGGAGTGTTGAACGTAGTTGCAGCAAAGGGCAATGGCGCTCTTGTTGTCACAATACATCAGGATTTTGTTGAATCCAAGACCGTAGTCAGTTAGTTGTGATCTCATCTAAAGGACTTGAGCACAACAACCGGACATGGCAATGTATTCAGCCTCCGTGCTTGAAATTGCAGCGCTTTTCGGCCTTTTTGAAGACCAACTAATCAATCTGTCTCCAAGGAGTTGCACAGAACCAGAAGTGCTACGCCTAGTGTCTTGACACCCAGCATGATCGGCATCTGCATATGATATTAAAGCAATAGAGGAATCTTTCGGATACCATAGACCACGATGAAGTGTTCCTTTGAGATACCGAAAGATCCTTTTAACAGCATGTATGTGCTTTTCGGTAGGTCGAGCCTGATACTGGGTACACATGCATACGGCAAATTGCAAATCAGGCCTGCTAGCAGTCAGATAGAGAAGGGTGCCGATCATCCCATGGTAGAGTTTCGGATCGACAGCAATCTCATTCCTATCTTCATCTAACTTGGATTTCTCCACCATTGGAGTATCCACGGGGTCACAATTTTCAAAGTTATATTTCTTTAATGATTCTAGAGCATATTTGGATTGATTAATAAAGATGCCTCTGGGATTCTGAGAAATTTGTAGTCCAAAGAAAAATGAAAATTTTCCCATCATTGACATCTGAAAGCGTGTGGACATTATTTTCTCAAAACGGTTTGACAATTCTATGTTAGAGGCAGCAAATATTATATCATCGACATAAATTTGTACCAGTATCATGTCGTTGTCTTCCTTGAGAGTGAATAGAGTGGGGTTCACCTTGCCTTTGGAGAAGCCTTCCGACATGAGATATGTTGAAAGGAGATCATACCACGCGCGTGGAGCTTGTTTCAACCCATAGAGAGCCTTCTTAAGCTTGTACACATGATTAGGAAACTCCGTGCTAACGAACCCATTCGGCTGACTAACATAGACTTCTTCCCTTAGTTCACCATTCAAAAATGCCGTCTTCACATCCATTTGATAGACGATCATGTTCATATGAGCAGCATACGCAAGGAATAGTCTAATAGCCTCCAATCTTGCAACAAGAGCAAAAGATTCTTCAAAGTCGATACCCAAGTCTTGTTTGTATCCTCTAGCAACCAATCTAGCCTTATTCTTCAAAACTCCACCCATCTCATCGAGTTTAACCTTATAAACCTATAACAAAGTAAGGATGTTAACCTTGTCAGGGAGAGGAACTAATTCCCATACTTCAAGTCTTTGGAATTCATTTAGTTCCTCTTGCATGGCTTCAATCCAAGATGATTGAGTCATAGCATGTTGCCAGTTTTTAGGTTCAACTTCGGAGAGAAATGCATCAAAATAGCAATAGAGTGCACTCTCTTGTAATTGATGGCGTGTCGAGACTGGTCGATTGAGACCTCCAATAATATTCCTAATTGGGTGATCTTTTGTCTATTTGGTGATGTGATTTTCAATCCGTGGTGGTCTGGAGTGAACGATTGTAGGAGCTTCTTCTGAGGTAGACACGGCTGAAGGATTTTCAGGTATCGGTATTCCAAAGCATGGAAGCTCTTGTTGGTGAGCATATTCCAAATCGTGATCAACAGAATCCTCTTAATCATTATTAGGCACAAGTAAGGGTGAAGATTCAGGTGTAGTTTGAGAATTACTTGGTGGAGGTGCATCTGGTTCAATGTTAATTGAAGATGCATTTGATGAAGCTTCATTAGCTTGAGCAACAACTTTAGGGATTGGAGCTATCACTACAGGTGTTGGAACTTCATCACTTGGGGGATCAAAGAATTCATCAAACAACGGTTGAAATAGTTTATCCCACTCGGGCCTTGTAGGTGGTATAAATGATGTAGAATTAGGATTATTGGGAACTAATCCGGAACTAATAGCACCTGTTGCCATCTCGTGAAGCGCGGGTTCAGAGCTGCGTTGCTCAGAAGCCATCGCTGTCAGCTCATCAAAATATGCGTCCATAGTTTCTACTATCTTACCAAGACGACGGTTGTAAATTCGGTATGCTTTCTTTGAGGGTGAGTAACCAATGAAAATACCTATATCGGCTTTCGGTTGAAGTTTGCCCAAATTCTCACTATTAATGTTTGGATAACAAAGAGCACCAAACACATGAAAGAATGAAACATCGGGTTTACGATCATGTAGAAGCTCGTAAGGTGTTTTTCCATGGCGTTTCCGAATGATAGAGCGGTTTTGGGTGTAACATGCAGTAGATACAGCTTCTGCCCATAAGAATAATGGAGCGTTCGCATAAATCAGCATAGTCCTAGCAGCTTCCATAAGCGTACGATTCCGTCTTTCAACAACACTATTTTGTTGTAGAGTACGTGCAGCGGATGTTTCATGTGAGATACCAACTTCTTCATAGTAATCACGAAGAGTCTGGTTGACTAACTCTGTTCCATTATCAATACGAATACGGCGGACAGTAGTATTTAAACGTACCTGAATGAATTTCAGGAAAGTGATGATAGCCTTCGGTGCTTCATCCTTTGTACGTAGAAATCTAACCCATGTAAACCTAGAGAAATCATCCACAATAACAAGGATGAATTTCTTACCACTCACTCATTCGGTTCGCATTGGCCCACACAGATCCATATGCAAAAGATGAAGTTTTTCTTGATTGGTGTCTTCAGCTTTGGGCTTGTATGATTTCTTGGTGCTTTTCCCCCTTGAACACGCGGAACATAAATGGTCCTTGTGAAATTTGAGCTTTGGAAGACCACGAACTAATTCGTTTTTAGCCAAATGATTAATAGCATCAAAGTTGAGATGAGATAATCTGCGATGCCATAACCATGACTTGGTCTTAGATGCTTTGGAGAGAAGACATACTGGAGAGGCGGCCATCATGTCTTGTAGGGACAAAGTATAAAGATTTGCACCACGAGACCCCTTCAACACGTCTTTTCCTTCCAAGTTACGGATGAAACAAGTGTGTTGTCAAAAAGCAACCTCTAGGTTGGAATCACATAATTGTCCTACTGGAAATAAATTATGACCAAGACCTTCTACATAGTATACCCTTGAAATCGTAACATTTCCAATCTGATATTCACCATACCCCATTATCTTTGCAATATGATCATTACCAAATTTAACCGTTCCAAGAAACTTGCTGACGAAATTTCTGAGCATCGAGCGATCTCTGGTCATATGCTTTGAGCAACCGGAGTCCAAATACCAGAGGATGATTTGGACCACCTGAAAATATCACCAGACGAGGACAATGTATAGGTTTCGAAATCTGAATGTTCCTTGTTATTAGCAGGTACAGATTTAATGATCTTAGATTTGCTAACATTAGGTTTCTTAGATTTCCTAGCCTTCTTCCTAGTTGGTGGTGTAGATTCAAGTTGGCTTAAATCCTAAGGTATTTCTTCACTGATAGGCACTATAGTGGGGGCTGACCTAATTAAAGGGCGTGGTTTCCATACTTTAGTGCTAGTGTGCCTAATTAAAGGACGCTGAGACCTAACCTCAATGGATGCATTCCTAGTTAAAGGGCACATTTTTCCATCTAATGTAAAGGTCCTACCAGTGGGACGCCATTGCCATCCAACTTGGGTACGAGTTCTCCCAGTTGGCTTCCATTCAAGATCATTCCTAATGGCATTCATTTCATTCACATGATCAATAAGACACAAATCATGACGTTGAGAAAACATGCATTCATTACAATTCCAACATTTCAAATTAGAATTCACAAATGGTTTAGGCTTCTGCACAGGCGCAGAGCTTTTAGTCTTAGCAACATGATTCTTTTTATTTAAATCTGAAATAACATTCCCAGGGTGAGCTTCTACTTTCTTCTTGATGGTACTACTAGTGGAGGGCTTGATCCTATCTTTCTTGACTTGTGATCCTTTAGCCTTAGTAGACTCTTTTACTCCTGTAGAAGGCAAAGTGGGAACATTAGCAACAGATTTTAAAGGTGCCTTAGTTGATGGTGTCAATGACGGTTTTGCTCCTGGGGTCTTATTGAATGGAGTTACAGCAATGGGTCGATTAGTGAGTAGTGCAGAACCCGGTTTTCCTATGTATTGCAAATATTCTAAGCAATATTGAACTCGCTGAATATATGCATGAGCTGAATAATAGTAACTGCTTGAGGGATCTAACGCATACAAATCATCTAAAATATCCCTAACAAGGTCCACGTGCTTAATTGCATTCATCATATAAACATCGTAAGTATCCGGATTTTGCTTATGGTGCGGGTTCTTATAGATCACTACTGAATTGGTTGATGGAGCACTAGAGGACGGTGCAAAGTTGGTAGCTAAGTTATTAACAACTTCTTGTCGGGTGGGAAGAAGTGTCTCCTTTAACTCGGCCAAAACCATGTTTTTGTCAATGAGCTGGATATTTAAGTCAGAGATTTCCTCACACTTTTGGTTCAATTGTTCAACATAAGATTGTTGTTGTGTTGCATTAAAAGCTAAGCGTTCTTCTATTGAACCATAAAGAGTGGATAGTCCCTGTCTTGCACGATCCATCTCCCCTAGAATAGACGAAAGTCTGGTTTCTAAGTACTGGTTTTTAGACTCTACAGCCTCTAGTTCCAAATTTAGTGTTTCGTTCGATGATAAATCTCTCTTTAATCTCATAATCTCTTCCTCTAATGCCTTAACTATCTCAATCATCTTGTCACTCGTCTCAACACTGTTTTCACAACCATTTGTTACCAAAAGATCCTCATTTTGAGTTTGTTGTTTTAATTCTAAAGATATACAATGTTGTTCAAGTTGATTAAAACGTTTTGCAAGTAAATTGTAAGAATCTTGAAGCTTTAAAAATTCAGCGTTAGACTCGTGACAAGAGTGATTATCTACGTCATTTACAGTCTCAGCAATATTTACAGAGAGATCATGCACATCATCACATGTATTCACAGCATCACATTTATTCATAGCGGATGTAAGCTCATTCGAATAATTAACATTCACAGTAGTAAGCACATCACACGATATTACTTGGGACAAGAATCGGTCATATTCGGATAAAATCTTTTCCTTTTCAATTAATTGTAGTTCGTAAGCGGTGTCCATTTCATAAAACACTTTTTGAACTTCTTTAGTTTCAAAATCGAGATTTTCCGAAAGAGATGCAAAACTTCCTTTTAGATTTCCGACAAAAGGGTTGATTTCATTCTTAAACACCTCGTTCATGTGTTCGAAAGCCCATTCTCCGGCGTTTAGACCATTTGAAGTCGTACATTCCCGGATGACCTTGTCAAAACTAGCAAAGTATTGATTAATCTCTTGCAAGTTTATCCATACAGTGCTAATAGGTGGAAGATCCTTTGGAATTTCCTTAGGTCCTTCCCTTTTGACAAGTGTAGGAAGTGTACTAGGGTTTTCTTCATTTAACATGTAGGTTGGTGTTGTGATGAGATCTTTATCAATATGGAAGCGAATTCTAAAGTCCTTTTTTGCAAACTCCTGATTCATTTTAAAATAATCACACTGGGGATATTTTGCAAAATTGTATGACCGACTCTCATCAACTAGAGCCTTATTCTTGTGACCTTCGAAAATAACAATCGGATCTAAGACCAATCCTAATTTGGTTGCATCATAAAGTCTTGGATTATGGATAAAAGCTTGTCGTGCATATCGTGGTTAGGGGGAAGGTCTTTTTGACGCGATAAGTTAAAATCTCTAAACGATGAGTCAAATAAGTGCACTAGTTGAGAGGCAGCGTATTGTCTTAAAAGCAAATAATCTAAACTCTTAATCCTTTAGCAGCATTAATTTCCATTTCATTCTTTTTAGACTCGAGTAATTCAAAATCCGTTTGAAGTTTATGAAAATTAGTGACCACTAACTCTTTTTCTTTAAGTTCGTTGGAAAGATTTGTTCTTAAGGTTTCAATTTCTTGCAAATGACCCATTTGTTTGTTTCGAAAATGATCATATTCGGGATTTGTTAGGCATTGGACGAAGGAACTAATTCTAAAGTTTGGACTTTTTCGTTGCACAAGGCAAGCTCAGCCGACAGATTCTTATTCGTAGCTAGGGTTTCTAAAAGTGCAGTATTCATTTGGCTAAGTAACTTTGCAGGAACCATGACCAAATCTTGTTGAGCAGGAATATGCGTATGCAAAATGACTCCCGGTTGTGATTCACTCAAAGTCTGGGGACTTGCATTGATATTGCTATCATTGATTGTCTCCTCATTTGAAAGACTCACCACCGAAGACTCATTCGGATCAGCACCCTCTTGCCCAACTTGATGTGGTTGAATACTAGTATCAGTGGTATTAGTAAGTACCTCAGATATTTGATCTGACCCAAAGCTAAAGATAGTTGCCATAAGAGCTGCCTGAGCAGATTGAAGATCATTACAGTCTGAATCGTAAGCATCCAGATCATCTGCTTGGTATGCTGCATTCTGTGTAGTGAGAACTTCTTGTTCCGCAATCCCTAGATCAGCAAGAAATGCTAGCTCCTCTTCATCAAGTTCATGTCCTTGTGCCTGAGCGTTCACCAAATAAATCTTCTCTGTAAACCATCGACCATCCCTTCTCCTCTTGGGTTTTGTGCAATCCCTAGACATGTGACCTTCTTCCTTACAGTTGTAGCATGTTATCATTCTCAACTTACCTGTGGAAATAGCCCGTGGAGCAGTAATCATTGGAGCAGTGTTGACCATTGGAGCAGGATTGACCATGCGTGTATTGGTGGTTGATGTAGTGGATCTCCCATGATAAGGTTGAATAGGTTGAACCATTACTCTGCCATTCTCAATGGTAGCTTGTTGTTGAGAATTAGATGAGTTCCTCAGCTGATTGTTAGTAGGAGCTGGTCCTCTAAATCCTCGTTTGCTCAATGTCCTTGTGAGGTAAGCAGACATGGTAGCTAACACTTCAGCTGGGTCAGTTCCTTGTTTGAATTCAGGAATGGGAACCTCATCATTATCACAATACATTGCTTGGTCTTGTTGAGCGGCATAAGCAATAGAAGGAGTACTTGTATGGTCAGAATAGCTTGGTGGATATGCTGCATTTTCTTGATATGGAGAGTATGATGACTGAGCATAGGGTGCAATGCTTGCTGGTGAATATGGGTGAGGTTGTGGAGCATATTGTGATGCTTGTGATTCTCTCTGAGACAAAGGTGCATTAAACCGATATTGTTGCTGATGTGAGGTGGGTGGTTGAGGTAGAATCGAATATTGGGGGAAGCTTGGAGTCATGTACAGAGATGGATGATAAGCTTGGTGTCCCATGATATAAGGAGTGTTGTTATATGACAAGCTTGGTTGATTTGCCATCAAAGCTAATGGTTCAGGGTACATACCTCGAGGCATACGGCGCATGATCACGTGTTTCCCATGCTGCTGGAGAAAAGCATAGAGTTTATCCAAATTGCACTTATGCAAATCCCCAGTTAACTTAACATCAGTAATATACTCACCCCATTCAGCTTGAGGTAAAGTATTCAAAAACTTGGTGTTAACCTGGAATGGAGCAATCACGAGATTGTACACATTCAAATCATTCATGAGAGTAGTGAATCTGAAGTAGTAGTCGTGAAGCGTTTCCCCGGGACTGTACGTGAACCTATCATACAGGTCATACAACTGACATTCACGTTCCTGTTTAGTAAGAGACGTACCTTGTAGCAAAACCTGTAGACGTTCCCATAACTCCTTTGCTATCGTATATTGACTTACCATTCGATAGATGTCATGTGGAAGAGCTTGGAGAATGGTTTGAAGAGCCTTTTCATCTGCATCGGCAATAAGTTGTTGAGCTGGCGTAAGTTCTTCAAACTCCCGTGGTCGAGTCACATTGTTAACAACGATGGTACCATAATCAAGTGGACCATTTAGAATTGACTTGACCATAAGCCTCCCATATGTCGGTTTTCCCTTAATGTATGACATCATACGGCCTTGCCATGCTTCAAATACTTCTTTAATGAGCATTGGAGGGCCATTATCCATTCCCGTTATGACGGAAATATCCGTAAGTGATGTCATTTGAGGCATTAATGAACTCGGATTCATTTTGATCACTTTAAAGAAACAAAGATTATCGGTTGATCGAGCAGTGAAGTAAGGTTGTGAGTTGTGTTGTGTTGTTGAAATAAAACGTGTGTAAGAAACCAAGATTAAATCCTCTAAAAAATCGTCGAAAAAACTCGTAAAATATCCCTTGGTTCGGAATAATATCCCTTGACTCGTAATATTTAAGTCGATTCGGAATAAAACTACTTTTATGTGAAAAAGACCTTGGTTCGGAATAATTACCTTGATTCAGAAAATCTCTTGATTCGGAATAAGTTGTTGATACGGAATATCACTGATCTGGAATACCTTGGTTCGGAATATCACTGATCCGGAATACCTTGGTTCGGAATATCACTGATCCGGAATAAGTTGTTGAGCTTGATTCGGAATACCCTTGGTTCGGAATATCACTGATCCAGAATAAATTGGTGAGCTTGATTCGGAATACCCTTGGTTCAGAATATCTGATCCGGAATAACGTGCTTCGTTCGGAATATCACTTTATCCGGAATACTTATTTATCTGGAGTAACACTTTATCCGGAAGAACTTGTTTATCCGGAATAACTTGTTTATCCGGAATAATTTGTTGATTCGGAATAAGCTTGTTGATTCGGAATAAACTGGAAAACTATTTCGTGTACAGTCGACTATGAATAATAAGAACAAACCCAGATTTTTACAAAATTACACGAAAAGTTTTGTGATTTCTACCAAAATAAGTAAAACCCAATACTTATCTACTAATCCCAACAACAAAATCACCAAAAACTTTAAGATTCAAGATAGATTCTCCTAAAAATACTAATACAATCAAAAACTAAAAAGCAACACAAATCATTACCTTAAATCACCCCATGGCTCTTGATACCAATTGTAGAATTGTGATAATCTTGTGAATCAATAAGGTGGTTTGATGTTTCTAGAGAGAGAAAGTAGTGAGAGAAAGTGAGAGAAAATGTGTGTTTTATTAATGTAAAAGTGAAACAACCAACACCCCTTTCCATGGTGGAAAGGGGTTTATATACCCAAGTCCTTAATGGACTTCGGCCTCCGACCCATGACAAGCCAATGGGCCGGGTTAAACATTAAAATAACTTAACCATTAACTACGAGCTACTAAATGTATTACAATATTGTTAGAGTGACCGATACTTCTAATATACGTTAAAACATATTTCCAACAGTCTTATTAGAACACTTAAGGTGGATTCTAAAAATCAGATTGCTGATGTTCTAACTAAGGCCTTGGGTTCATTTCAACATGCTCTCTTGGTCAAGAAGCTTGGTATGGTTAACCTGTTTGGCTTACAAGCTTGAGGGAGGGTGTTAAAAGTCGTACACTCTTTTAACAAGCTTATAAAGTTTGAGGGTTATTATGCAATTATTTTTTATTATACTTTCTTGTTGTGTACAACTTTTATTTATGCAGGGACTTAAGTGAAACTCATCATTGGGACGAGTATATAGTTGGAAGGGTTGACTGATTCGTTCATTCATTCATTCCTTCATCACACACACAAAGATCAAAACTCTCTCTCAATCGTTCAGTTACGACTTGTTGGTTTCATGCAGTTTTTGGTTTAGATCTTCTTGATCTATTACCTATAGTTTGGTTAGGGTGTTTGTAGTGTGAGTGGTTGTTTAAATAGATAGGATCCACCTGGTGGGGACTATCATAATTTCTGTTTGTATTCGTTTGGTGAGCACCTGTGTTAGGGACTCATCTACTTGTGTTTATTATTATAATAAAAGTAATCACTAAGGGGTGGTTGGTTGAGTGATTAGATCAATCATGCTGGTTTTGATATCATTTTTACAAAAACTAACTAATCTCAACTGCTATTGTACAACTACTCCAATGAACTCGTAACAAGATAACGCCATTTGTCCTATATTCAAACTGCAAGTTCACCTTGATTGTGTTCTTCAACTGATGTCGAGATATGCTGGCAGAACTAGTATCGCTCTAGTAAACGAACAGCCAAACTTCACCAATTGAGCCACAGCTTTAAGAAACCAGAACTGAATCAAAACTGATGCTAAATCTGAGATGAGCCGTAACTACTCCCTCAATAATCGCATCGACAAAAATCTAAATTGAATTGAAACCTCCTACTGCTTTTGCATGAAAAGTAAACATCACCATAAACGCGTCTCGTTCCAGTTAAGAACCAAGAACGATGCTACTCATACTCGTTAATCTCGAATAGTGAACATCAATGGTGGGAATAACAGTTCTCATGAAGTTTACTGATTTTATCAACAAACTACACTACAAATAAACTCTGGTGTGAGCATCAATACATCATCTCTCGTACAATAACAACTTCACAGTTGATAGGATATCAATGACAAAACATGTAAGAACTTTAGGGTAAATGTAAAGGATAAAAGGAAATTTTATTTCAATGGAAGATTTCGGTTACAAAGTTTGTTGAACTAACTAACTTGAGAAACTAAATTGAAAGGGAAAATAAGTATGTTTTACTGTGTGTGAAAACACACAGTCTGAATGAGAGGAAACTAATTTTCTAAAAACTATTGTGTGTAAACTGAGATTACAAAAGGTATTTATAGTTGCTGTGAAGAGAGGAGGAAGAGGAGTTGACTTGATGATGTGGTCAGCCCAATAAAAATCCGCTACGTGGCATGCCCTTTTAAGCCAGAAAATTTGCATCCGTGTGAAGTAGTTCAAAGGCTTTTGATTGGTTATTGGTGATTAATAAAACTTCAGAGTATAACTGCCATTAAATGATGTAGGAAAATGAATTGGCTCATAAATGTTGTTGATTAATAAGCTAATGATTGTTGCAGTTATTAAATGGATGATGATTGAACTAAATGCTATGAATATTTTCGGAAGTAACGGCCGTCGGCTTGTGTAGTCATCCAGCCCATTAATGATCCGCAACTATTTGACCAATTTTATTGCTGATGATTGTTGCATTAAAATCTCGAGCCATTAATGCTGTTTTGATTTTTTTTTTGAACATAAACATTAATTTCATTAGCACACCTCACAAACGGAGGAAAGTTGTACACAACAAGTTACATCGAACATAAAGAGCAAAATCAAAACTGATTTGCTAAACAAAATACACATAGTAACAAGTTGAGCAAAGCCAAAACATACACCATAAAGGTTATGACCCGGGGATAGCAACACAATACAAGGGTGAGAGGGAATCACCAATGTGAGCTTTTCGCGAATATACCCATATAAAGGTGTAGTTTGGAGCAAAAGTACACAAAGTACACAAAACATACAAAGAAGATAAAACCTAACATCCCTAAAAGAGCCAAACCTAAGCCAAATAAATCTAAATCCAAAATCCAATGCAGCAGCAAGCCTTCGGCGGTGTAGAACGGTGGTCGGATAAGAAGCGGCGGAAATGAAAAGTGATAGATTTGAAAGCAAAAGGTTATTATCGTGGGAGTTAGGAGAGAAACCTACCTTCACAAGCAAAGAAGTATATATACAAAAGAGGATGAAAGAAAGAGATCCGGACGGTCGGTCGTAACCGACCGTCGGAGAAGCAACACACATAAATCTGAGCAAAGTTAGTGGAAAAGTTTTGAGGCGGTGGAACTGTGGAAGTTTCGTGAGAGAGAAAAAAGAAACAATAAATGTTGTTTTAATGATGTAGCCATAATCTGTGCATAATTGCTAAGTAAATGCTCGACTAATTATTAGCTTATATGATTCGATCCTTGTGAGGGGTCTTCATGCATCCTGATTGGCTGAGAGGTATTGACAAGGATTAAGCTATTTTGAATCTTGGCGCAAGTGACCCTTAAGCTTTTCAAAGTTGGCAGATTGTTTGTAGCTTGTAAATACTTTGACAAACGACCATTTTAATCTTTGAACTTTTTCTTCAACTTTTTCAAGTCCTTTGATCTTCACATACTTGGCAAGTTAGGTCCCTGATGTCTTGTTTTGTACTTTTCTTTGTCTTTTCTTCAAATAAAACCTGTGAATGCTTGTGTTTGCTTCAAACGTATCTTTTTACCTACAAATTCAAAAACAACAAAGAATACCCCGTAATTCCGTTTTATCTCATTAAAACATGGTATTTTTCTTGTGTTTTAAGGTTTGATATGTTATAACTGATATGAGATTTCACTCATATCATAACTCAATACACATGCGAGTATTTTTAAGTTCCCCTAACTTTAGCCTTTCATATAGAGAATAGGGCACGAGGCTAATGTTGGCCCTAAGATCTACCAACACTTTGTTGATGCTCGTCCCTTTTATAATACATTGAATAGTAAAACTTCCAATATCTTTTTTCTTTCTAGGAATTTCATTTAAAAATATTGTAGAACATTGGTCATTCAACCTAACCTTAGATGGTTCATTGAACTTATTCTTATTAGATATGAGATCTTTCATGAATTTAGTATATCTGGGCATTTGTTCTAAGGCTTTAGTGAAAGAGATTATAATACTAAATTGTTTGATATTGTTAAGTAACTTTCTGAATGCTCTTTCTCTTTTTATTTCTTAATCCTACGAGGAAAGGAATTTCAGGAGTACTAGTTTTAGGATTGTCTTCTTTGTTTTTTTAATATTGATGGTTGAATTGTTTGGTTTTAGCCGATATAAATGTGTTATGATAGGATTATCATGTTGTCAAAAGGGTTTACAGGAGGTTTATAATTTAGCCCACTCCGCGCTGTTATGGTGTGTGCTATTACTCTAGGGTTTGGTTCAGTAGTACTCAGAAGACTCTCAGTATCCCTAGATTGAATATTAGTAGCAACTTTCCATATTTTAGTTTCTATGAACGAGTGGATGATGCATGATCTTTGAAGTTATGATCGTTATCCTTTTGAGATTCTAGGTTAGACTCTCGTAAGATTTCTGGTTTTTAATGGATTGGGAGAAAAAATTTTGAAGGGTATTTTCGAGGTGAGACATCCTTTCATTTATTGATGGATTGAATTTATTTCGCAACATTTTAACTTCTTCTGTAATATATTAGACCCCTTTTTCTACCTGAACAATTCTCTCCACGAATTGGTGTTGCTCATCGTCTCCCATAATTTGTGAAGGCTCATCATGCCATCGAGACAAATGCGTATATAATCTCCGAATAGTTTCCAATCCTTCTGCGAGGAATTAGACCACTACAATCAACTCTTCTTCTTGTATTGATGTTTAATCCCTTATAGAAGATTTGTAATTGCATAAGTTCATTAAATTTGTACTCGAGACAATTAAAGACTAAATCGGAAAACCTCTCCCAAGTTTCACTTAAGGTTTCCTTTTGAGTTTGTATAAACCCTCGCAATTCATCAAAAAATATCATTATGAAGGTAATCAGATGAAACCTTTTTAGGAAAGCTTTCTTGAGATATTCCCAAGTGGTTAGTAATCTAGTTGGTTCATGTTTAAGCCAGCGTTTAGCTTTCCTTCTCAGTCTGATAAGGAAAGCTAGATCGTGATTTGATCTCTTGAAACTCCTTTGGAGTGGAATAGATCCGTCATATTAGTGACATTGTAAATATGATTAAGGGAGTTTCCAGTCATTTCTCTAGAAAATTCAATTTTCTGTAATTCTTCAAAACATTTACCCTAAAATTTGAATTTGGCGTCATTTTCAAAAATAGGTCGGACAATGCTAGGTCCAAAATTTTCATTAAATTTTATTCAATAGTTATCTCGATTTATAATATACATATTAAAACAAATTATTAGCTCCTGGGCAACGACGCCAAAAGCTTGATGCGTATTTTATTTCAATTATTTTGTAAAAAATTGTTTTACCTACAACGCACTAACGAGCAAAGAACCCGGTCGCGTGAGGTGTTTTGAATGGTAAATCCGAGGTCGTCCAAGGAGCTAAGTTCAAATTATGTTTTAGTTTGAATTGTCACGAAAAATAATAAGATTTAAGTTCATTTGGATACCAAACTTTATTTGGATACGAAGGGACAAATCCTCACCCTTTACATCCATCTTAATCCAATGGATGAGATTAAATCAAAAACCTACTTTCACCTTTTTTTTTCAAATATCGATATCTCAACCGTTAATCGTTACACGAAAAAATTATATCATCACCACGAACAATTAATTATCTTTCTATATATATATATATATATATATATATGCACTATAATATAATGTCCACAAATGTATTTTTTTTGTTTTTTCTATGTTTTTTTTGTTGGCGAAACTTATCGTATATGATACTAATATTATATATGATGTAACACGAGTATTATATATGATATAACTTATCATATATATATGATATAACAATAGTATCATATGTGATTTAATACTAATATATGATTTAAAACCAATATCATATATGATTTAATAATGATTTATGATTTAACACCATTATCATATATATGAAACACTATTATCATATATGATAATTCACGCAAGTTTTAACAACGAGAAAAAAACGAATTTTTTTCCTTCTAAAGTATATCATTGTGCATATATGTAGAAAGATAATTAAATGCCCGTCGTGATGATATTTTTTTTTGGTTTAACACTTAAAGGTTTAGAGATAATTAAATTATAAAAAAAGTGAAATAAGAAAATAGTTTTAATCTTATCTATTTGATGGAGATGGATGGTGGATATGAGTCCCTGGTATCCAAGAAAAGTATGATATCTAAAATAACTCTCCTTAAATAATAAAATACTAAAATACTAAAAAGGTAAACGGGGAAAAGTAAATAACAAGTTGAAGCAGATATGAGAAAATATAATGGCCTAGCTATTCTGTTATTATTATGTTGTGATATTAACATATGTATTAGTGATCTAAGAGATATGTTAGGCATATTGTATGTTAGGACCTTTGAAATAGTTATTTGTAATAGGTAGACTAGGAGGTATGTAGTTCCTCCTGGTCCTAGTAGTAGTAGGAGCAACACGTGCTCCTGGTCTTTAGAAAGTCAAACTTTATTATTTTGAGTATTCTGTTAGGATATGCATGAGATATGTTAGGAAAGGATATGCATATCAGTTTTACACGTTTTGGTTTATTGATGTATTAGGGTTTCCTTGTAGTATAAAAGGAACCTTAGGAAGAAGGGTTATAGACACCTTCATCAAAACATTATTCTAGTTCATATTAATATTAGAAATCCTTAGTAAAGGATCAAGTCATTATAGTTATTATGTTCTTCTTGTTCATAGTATTTGTATTCCACACTTATACTGTGTGATTCATGTAGAGTCTCTATGTGAATAGACTTGTGATTACAGAAGTCGTTCACCATCCCTAACAGGCTGTAAGATCCACATCTAGTGGACCCAACAAGTGGTATCAGAGCCTAGGAGAGTCTCTGTACAAGAAGAAACAATTTTTCTTATTACTAACATCTTTGTTTAATCATGTCTGCCTCGAGTTCTACTCAAACAGGAGAAGATAGCACCCCTAAAACACAGCAACCTCAGCAGATCATTGTTACAGTTTCCAACACAAATGGAAAATTTCCTCTTCTAAAAAAGGATGAATATGATAGTTGGGCAATGAAGATGGAATGTTGGATCACCAACACTGATCAAGATCTTTGGAAGATTATTCAGAATGGAAACAACAAGAGGTTTAATGGAAGAGACAAGAATGGTAATATTATTCTTCTTGACCGTAAAACTCATGAAGAAATCACAGCTGTTCAGAAGGAGATGAAAGCAAAAACTATTTTGCTTCAGTCTCTTCCTAATGATCATATGGGTTACTTTTATCACCTGGATGATGCTAGAGAGATTTGGAACGGAGTAAAAACAAGGTTTGGAGGGAATGAGGAGTCAAAGAAAATGCGCAAATCCATGCTGAGAGATGAATTCACATAATTCAAGATCTCAAAAGCTGAAGGTATTCATCAAGGATATGACAGGTTCCAAAAGATATTGAGCCAGCTGAATCAACTCAGGTTGAAACCTGACAATGGAGATATCAATGAAAGGTTTCTTAGAGCTTTACCCTACTCATGGAATCAGGTGGTAATCTCTCTTAGATCAGGGGGAACGGTCAAGCCAAGGCTGGCTGTTAAACGTTTGACACCAACTTTTCATTGGAGCACCGTACCGGCGCTCGCTCCAACGGCAACAGCCAGCGCCAACGAGTTTGCTACTTTTTTTTTTAGTTATAAAGTGGGGTATTTGTGGGCCCAGTATACCCCTTTGGCATCACTTTTTCTCTTGCCAACGGCTCCCCCGTAAATGTGGTGCCAAAGGGTTTCACGTGCCAAAGCCCCAAAATCTTACGTGGCGGCTTTGGCACCACCTTCTCGTGCCAACGACTCCCAGCTCTCTTAAAGCAAAAGGTGGCATTGACTATCTTAATTTTGATGATCTGTTTTATAAACTCAAAACCTTTGAGCCTCATGTGAGAGGATACTCAAGTGATTCTTTTCCTAGTTCCATGAGATCTAGTCCCATGTCTTATGCTAGTAGCCCAAGCTATACTATGTCTTCTCAACATACTTCTACTCAGCATACTTCTACTCCTGAACCAAAATCCAAGTCTGGTAGCATGGTAGAAGATGTTCTTCACTCTTTTGTTGCTGATGTTGATCCACAACAGCAACTTGCTTTTGATGACTTCAAGCAGGTTGATAAACTTGACCTCGATGAAATGGATCTCAAGTGGCAGATGGCCATGCTCACTCTCCGGGTTCACAAGTTTGAGAAGAAAGCTGGTCGAAAGTTTAACTACAACCCAAGAGAGCCAGCAAGGTTTGATAGAAGCAAGTTTAGTTGCTATAACTGCCAACAGCAAGGTCACTTTGCTAGGGAATGCCCTAACAAGAATGACCAGGAAAAGAACAGATATTTAGCCTTCAAGATTCAGGATGTGAAGGATGACAAGAAAGCTTTGGTGTCTGTTGACTATATGGTTAACTGGAGTGATCATCAGAATGCTACATTGGAAACAGCTGAACCTTCTACTGATGTGTTTGCAATGATTGTTGGGAATCTGTCGGATGCCGAGGAAGCAGGCGAATTTGCTCTTATGGACATCTCACCTCAGGTACAACATTGCCCTCTTGGTTTTCATGATAAATATTCAGAACTGTTGTCTCAATACAATGAACTAAATGAACAAAAGGATAAGTATTTTTTAGATGTTCAAGCATATAAGAACTCTTTAAAACATTGGAACAACAAAAGAGGTGGCTTCAAGATACTCAACGAGAGTATGAGGATAAAATTAGAATTCTGAACATTGATTTAGAAAACACCACCAATATGCTTAAATACATTGAAAAAGTAAGAGATGGCAGTATCAAGGATAAGCAAGACATGCAGGAAAAATTGGATGCTACCCTTTTAAGATTTGAAAAATGGCAAAATGCACCAAAAAATCTTTCAAAGTTAATTGATAGTAGCATGTCTGGTAGGACTAAGAGAGGTTTAGGATTTGATAAATATGTTCAGAAGATGTGTTCGATCTATCTTTTTCAAGTGTCTTTGATCCTGACAATGAGGAGGTGGGAAAACCTAGTTACAATAGGTTTCATCCAGCTGCAGAAATGCATGTTGTCCCTCCACCTCTTACAGGAACTTTTATGCCCATATCTAGGCATAATGACTTGGATGGATCACAGATGCATGAGTTCCCAAAAAGCTCTATTAATACAAATGACTTTGTCTCTTGTACTTTCAGTAACAAAGCCAGTGACTCTACATCATGTGGTTTAAGTGAAAAGTCAAGACCTACCAGCTCCAAGACAAATGACCCTGCTACTACTAGTGCTAGGAAGAGTGAAGAGAGAGTTGCTTCTACTTCAACTGTGTCTAGTTCTAGTTTATTGAGTCATAGGAATGTTGTTTCTCCTAGAGTTGTGTGTAATAAATTTAGCAGTATGAAACAATGTCATTTGAATAAAAGGTCGTTTAAATCATGTTTTGTTTGTGGGAGTAAATTTCATTTGATTAAAGATTGTGATTTTTATGACCAACAACCTTCTGTTTATCAAGCATATCCTGCTCCTAGTCCACTAGGAGTTGCTCCATATTCTTCTAGAAGATTAAACTCATGTGTCGAATCTGTTTCTTCTTCTAGAAGGACCTCTCCTTTAGCTTCTGAACATTGGAGAAACAATAGATTTATCCCTAATAGACCAACCAGCAACTATTTTCAGAACTTTAATCAGAATTATGCATTTAATTCAGACCAAATGTGTTTTAGGTTGGGAAATTTGGGTACTGCTGTTAAGCCCTCAGCAGGTTGTTCTTGGTCAAACAATAACACCCATACGATGAATTGGCAACCTAAGAACAACGGTGGATCTCATCAATCTTCTTGGCTATCTTCTAAAGATCCACAAGGCAGGCTCAAACCTGAGAAGGTTTGGGTCCCCTTAAGACACTAACTTTTGCATATATCTTTTCTTGTTGTTGTAGGTTACTCCATACCAAGATCCTACTCTAGGAATAGTTGATAGTGGATGCTCTAGGAGCATGACAGGAAATAAAGGACTTCTATCTAACTTTGTACCATTTCAAGGTGGAAAGTTCTACTTTGGAGGTGGTGAAGGGAGGATCATTGGCAAAGGAACGATTAAGACACCTAACCTTAATTTTGAGCAGGTCTACTATGTGGAAGCACTTCAACACTTCAACTTGATCTCTGTCTCTCATATTTGTGACAAGAAGCAGTTTGTCCTCTTTACGGATACTGATGCACTGGTGTTATCCAAAGACTTTAAGCTATCGGATGACTCACAAGTTTTACTCAGAATCCCTAGAAGACACAATCTCTATAGTATCAAGCTGAATGAAGTTAATCCTACTGGTCAACTAGCATCTTTGGTTTCTAAAGCCTCAGAAGATGAAGCCACTCAATGGCACAGAAGGATGGGACATGTGAACTTCAAGACCATTCACAAATTAGCAAATATGAACTTGGTCTCTGGTTTACCTCCCAAAACTTTCAGAAATGACATCAATTGCCTTGCATGCAGCAAAGGCAAACAACATAAAGCATCCTTTAATGTCATTACTGCTCTCAGCCTTATAACTGAACCATTGCAGCTGCTACACATGGATTTATTTGGTCGTACCTTCATTAGGAGCATTGACCACAAACAATATTGTCTTGTGGTAACTGATGGGTATAGCAGGTTCACGTGGGTTTTCTTCATGGCTGCCAAAAGTGAGACCTACTCAATTCTCAAGGACTTTATTACACTAATTGAGAATCAATTGTCCAAGAAGGTAAAAGGTATCCAATGTGATAATGAAACAGAATCCAAAAATGCAAACCTCATAGCACTTTGTAAATCTAAAGGTATCAAAAGAGATTATAGTGCAGCAAGAACTCCCCAACAGAATGGTGTTGCAGAAAGGAAGAACAGGACTCTAATAGAAGTTGCATGAACAATACTTGCCGATTCCAAGCTTCCAACCATGTTCTGGACAGAAGCTGTCAATACTGCAAGTTATGTCTTGAATAGAGTTTCTATTACCAATACACACAAGAAGACTCCCTACGAGTTACTCACAGCTAAAGTACCTAGCATTGCTCATTTGAAGCCATTTGGGTGTCCTGTTACCATTCTGAATACTAGTGACTATTTGGGGAAATTTGATGGCAAGGCAGATGAAGAATACATAGTGGGATATTCTGCTCACTCTCGATCCTATCGTGTCTACAATCTCCAAGTCAAGCAAGTCATTGAAGCTATTAATCTCAAATATTTTGAGGAGAAGTCAAACATACAAGGAAAGGGTCCTGAATGGTATTTTGATCTTGATTATCTTAGTGATTCATTGGGATATTTTCGTTTCAAAACTGACCAAAATGTAGGTCCACAAGTGTTTGCAACTTCTAGTGCAGGTGCTCATTCCAGTTTTTCGGACTCAGACGAGGAGGATGATATTTTTGTTGTTCCATCCTATTCCACCATAGTCTCTCCTAATGCCACTGCTACTTCTGGGGATACTTCTCCATCAGACATTATGGACTCACAAGGGGCTCTTGACACATTGCTCAAGCAACAACAAGATGCTACTACAGCAGCTGCTCAAGGAGGCTTTGAGTTTCCTTTGAGTCCCCCTGTTGTCCATGTTACTACTAGTACTCCTAATATTACTCCCAGTGCCAGTTTAACACCTATTGGTAGTCCGGTTAGTGATCCTATTTCCTCAACTAGATTCTCTGGTCCTTCTGACCTGGGAAACTATCAAAAGAAGTCTTCTACTAAGCTGGATCATATTCATAAGCAACCAATAGATGGCATATTCGACTCTGCTTCATATGATGATGACATTGTTGGGGATCTTAATAACTTGGCACCAGAAGTGGATGTAGCTTCTAATCAAGTTCTACAGACGCATAAAGACCATCCTACTACTCAAATCATTGGAGATCCTGGTTCTACTGTCAAGACTCACATAATGCATAAGAAAGCAACGTCTGATCATCATGCTCTTGTGAGCTATATTGAGGACCAAAAGCGTAATAATCATACGGACTATCAAAACTATTTGTTTGCTTGTTTTCTTTCACAGGTGGAACCTAGATCAGTCTCTCAGGCTCTTCAGGATCAAATTTGTTTGCTTGTTTTCTTTCACAGAATGTTTGGATCCTAGTTGACTTGCCAGATGGAATGACAACAACTGGTACCAAATGGATTCTCAAAAACAAGAAAGATGCAAGGGTTATTGTGGTGAGAAATAAGGCTAGGTTGGTTGCACAAGGTCACACACAACTTGAAGGCATTTACTATACTGAAGTTTTTGCTCATGTTGCTAGGATTGAGGCCATTCGTCTGTTTTTGGCTTTTGCTTCTTATGTTGGCTTTACAGTTTTTTAGATGGATGTCAAGAGTGCATTTCTCTATGGCAAGATTGATGAGGAAGTTAATGTCACTCAACCTAAGGGTTTTGTGGATCCACTTCATCCCAAGAAAGTTTACAAGGTGGTCAAAGCTCTTTATGGACTTCATCAGGCTCCTAGAGCTTGGTATGAGCGTATATCCACTTTCTTGTTACAACATGGCTACAAAAGAGGCACAATTGACAAAACACTATTTCTTAAGAGGAATACCAAGGACATCATCCTAGTTCAAGTGTATGTGGAAAATATTATATTTGGTTCTACTAAGAAGGAATGGTGTGATGATTTTGAACAACTAATGAAGGGCGAATTCCAGATGAGTGCTATGGGAGAACTTACATTTTTCCTTGGTCTTCAAGTCAAGCAACAGTCGGATGGAATATTCATAAGTCAAGACAAATATGTTCATGAGATCCTTCAGAAGTTTGATATGGACCCTCTTAGACCTGCAGCAACACCTTATGAAGTCACTAAAGTCAAAATCAAGAATGAGCCAGATCCTCCGGTAAATGTTCACATGTACAGGTCAATGATTGGCTCACTCATATATTTGACTACATCACGATCGGATATTATGTTTGTAGTCAGTGCTTGCTCTAGACATCAGGTGGCTCCAACCGTTTCTAACTTGAATGCAGTCAAGAAAATTTTCAAGTACATCAAGGCTCAACCCAAGCTAGGCTTGTGGTATCCTAGAGAATCACCTTTTGTTCTTGAAGCCTATAGTGATAGTGACTATGCATGTGCTAATAATGACAAAGTCTACTACTGGTGGTTGTCAGTTTTTGGGTTGAAGACTTATCTCATGGCAATGTAAGAAACAGACGATCGTAGATACTTCTTCAACAGAAGCTGAATACGTAGCTGTTGCTAGTTGTTGTGGACAAGTCTTGTGAATACAAAATCAAATGTTGGATTATGGGTTCAACTTTATGAACACCAAAATTTTCATTGACAATCAAAGCACTATCTGCATTGTGAAGAATCCTGTTTTTCATCAACGAACAAAACATATTGAAATTAGGCACCACTTTATAAGGGATGATAATGAGAAGAAGTTGATACAGGTTTTTAAAGTTCATACGGATGATAATGTTGTTGATTTATTGACTAAAGCCTTTGATGGTCCTCGGTTCAACCACTTGGTGGTTCACATTGGAATGGTCAATCCTTGAGACCTAGGATTGAGGGGAGGCTTAGTGTACATATTACATTGCACAGTCTAACATGTGGTAGTTTCTAACAACATATTTCATGGGTATTTGCGGTGTGTGCTACTTCTAGTGGAAGTTTTTGGTAACTTCTGGTGGCAGTTTTCAGCTTCTAGTGGGTACAAACCCTTCATTGTTATTGATGGTTGGTTTCTAGTATCAGTTTGGGTCACTGTTCACTTCGTTGACTTTCATTGACCACATTGTGCTTCTAGTGTTGACCCTTACGCGTTTTGACTTTTAGTCAACGCAAGTTACTTCTGGTATATATCTTATTATTTAACTTTGGTAACTGGGATTTGCAAATAAAGATAAAAGGGCAAGTGGTTACTTTTTCATTAAATGCTTAATTTGAAAGGGCAACCCACATTATTAGGGGTCAATGAACAGTTACATGACCATTATTTATGGTCAAATCCCACACTTGACTCTTTCAGCCCAACCATAACACACATATACGCTCCTACTCTTTCAATCTCCAATCAATCATCTTCCATCACTTCCAATCATCAACAATGGCTGCTCTTCAATACAAACCTGATCATAATAAGGTGGCATATCTTGGAGATGGTCCTAAACGTGACGAGTTCACAGACATCATCGAATTTATTGAGGCTTCTAACCTCAAGTATGCTTTTACGGTATGCCCTACTGTATATGATAGTGTTATTCGCCAGTTTTGGGCCACTGCCCACCTTGTGGATGTTTTGGGACGCCCACTTGAGCTCAATGCTACCATAGATGGACGTTCATATGTGGTGTCTGAAGCTTCTATTAGGTATGCTCTTCCTTTTTAGGATGAAGGTGGTATTGTCTCCATCCCCAATTCTAAGGTGTTGGATGGGATGGCTGATCTTGGTTATAATCATGCGGGAAGTTTAACTTCCAGAAAAATAGGTTTTCCCCCCAATGGAAGCTTCTAGTGTACTTTTTGATTAAGCCTAAAGTCTGGGAGTTGGGATGCATTTCCCATTCCTTTGGCTACTAGTTTGATTTGCATTGCACAGGGTCGTGTGTTTAATTTTTCTCGCTACTTGTTTGATGGAATGGTTTGCAATCTTAGTAGTACTGGCTCTAGGAAGAAGTTTTTAATGTACCCTAGGTTCTTGCAGCAGGTTCTTATGTGCATACCTAGAAATAGAGAGGAATATGAGACCCCTAAGCTTAGTTCTAAGGTGTATTCGAATATGGCACTTGGATTTAAGGGTGTTTAGAGGCCTCTTACTGATGTTATGTTGGGCCTTGCTCAAGGGGATCCTAATGTGATTCCTCCGACTGATGAAGCCGAGGAGGAACTTCCATTAGGAGATGTTCCTATGGAGGAGGAGCTTCAAGCTACGGGTGAGCCTCATGTGGAGGTGGAGGAGCCAGCTAGAGAAGTGGTGGTTGAAATGCCATCTACTTCCAAGGCTGCCCCCTCTTCTCTGCCACATAAGTCCCCATTTGTTGATACTCCCCCTTCTAGTCCAGCACCACATTCTGTTGAGAAGCCATCTAGCTCTCATGTTCATGATGATGACCCCTTTGTTGCTTCTAGTCCCAGTGATGCATTCCCCGATCCAAGTCCTCTTGGTGGGGAAGCGAAGGAACCTGTTTCACTAACTTCTTTGCTAGCTATCATGCACAGGTATTACGCAAGGATTGTCTCTTTGGAGAATGATCTGAATCAGCATCGCAAGCTCACCCGGGACTTTGTCCTTCCATTGGCGAACCGGATTAAAGCTTTGGAGTCGCATAGAGGAGATAAAAGAAGAAAGTTGCTCTTTCTGATTCTGATGAGGATATTGAGGAGGATGGGTTAACTTTGTTGGCCAAGGATGCTTTTGCTGATAAGCCGTATGATGATTTGCCTGTTCCTCCTATTCCATCAAGCATTCCTGTTGTTGCTACTGATACTCGACCAATGGAGGATCCTGCTGGTCCTTATGCTGGTACTTCTGCTGGTCCATCTGCTGGTCTGTCTCATGATCCTAAAGGGAAAGCCCCTATGACTGATGCACCCTCTCCTTCAAGAAAGCGTACTCGTAAACAAATTATGGAAGAAAGGTTGGGAGAGGAGGCTGCACAGCGACTGCAAGCCGAGATTGATCAACAAGCTAGGGCTGAGGAAGAAGCCCTTCAATAGCAGAGGCCTGAACAGTTGAGGCATGATGCCATGCATTGGGATGATAATGATTGGATGGTGGTGCTTACTATTCTTACTTCTGATTACTCGCAGTTTACTGATCTTTTGGGCGCTGATGTGAATCAACATAACTGTATCCCACGGGCAATGGTCTTAATGCGTCAACAACAATCGAATCTTGCTGCTCAGCTCCGTGAAAAGCGTCGTAACAGACCTTTGTCAAGAACCGAGGAGAGGAAGTTAATGCATCAATATGTCAAATATCAGTCGGCTGCTTACTTTAATGTTGGATGGACTTGGGAACGGGTTAGGGGATTGTCCTTTGACAAGCTTAAGGATCTGTACCAGAAGATGATCAAGCGTCAAAACACACCGGTTCCTGAACGCTTTATCTATCGTCCTCCTCCAAGAGTTATGCACACTTCTCGGCCTGCTGTTGCTCATGTTTCTTCATCTGGTGTTCCTCCTGTTACTACTGGTGTTCCATCTGTTGTTGTTGCTTCTACTGCTGGTCCTACTACCACACATTCGGTTGTTCATCCCACTCCATCTTCGGTTCCTACCACCACCACCAATGCTACTACTTCTACCCCTGCTACTCCTGTTGTGGAGCAACCATCACCACCGGTGACTAAACCACACCCTACTTCATCTGCTGGTGCAACATCATTTGATCCTATGGTTGGTCAAGGTCTTGAGTCTACTCCTGCTGATACTACTGCTGCTAGGAAGGTAAAGGTTGAATCTTCTTCTGGTGTTCCTTCACCTCGTCGCTCAATTAGAAAGAAGAAGGCTAGACGTGGTAAGTCTGTTCCTTTTGAGAAGCGTGATCCTGAAAACCTTATTGATGCGGCTTCGGATAGTGAGACAGAGTTACCCATGGGTCAGGGTTATATTGTTGCTTGGGAGGTTACGCCATCCCCTATTGTTCGTGGTATGTTCACACATAGGATTTCCACCAGTGATGGTTATGTTCGCTATGTTTCGGGACTGCAAAGTATGTTCACATGGGTGGACCTTCGAGATCTTATGTCGTTATATGGGTTGGTGGATGCCGGTATTCCTGCCTCTCCGAGTGAGGTGGCCGACTGGCATGGTTTGACAATTTGGGGTGACTTGAAGATGATGCTCGATTCCCCTCCTGATGCTCCTCATTCTGGTGTCTGGAGAGACCAGCCTCGCTGGGTGATCAAGAGGTGGAAATTATATGTTGGGTGTGGGGTTCATGTATTGGAGTTGGAGACTGGTGCCATAGTGTTCATGCTTACGGATATGGAGTATCCATTGACGATTGATACTATGGAGGCTATGCTGGAATGTCATCTGCAGATATCCAATGCCCCTTCTGGGAATGAGTCTACCATGGCTACTACCTTGGTGGAAGGAATTCAAGCTCGGTTGCAAGCTGACAAAGTTGCGGCGTCTGGTATGTGATGGGTATGTTTTTCTGTTTTTGTGATTATACTAACATTCTTTTCACCACTTTGTATAGTGATTGGTGACTTACATTATAGTTAAAAAATCATACTTTTTATATAATATCTGCTTATACTTTAAAAAAAATTGATGGAATTTCACACTTGTACATAATATAATATCTTCTTATACTTTTCCATCATAAAATTGGTGTTCATTTGACTGTTTCACACTTGGGCTGTTTTGGTGTTACTTCTGGTGTTGGACCTGGTCCACACAACAAATGGTGCTCAACTCACCATGTTTCATAGACAAGAAAGAGTTGATTCACCATGAGGGTACGACTCTAATGTGATAGTCAAATCCGTTGATGGTTGCCAGGTTACCCAAAACTGGATGGTTTTCACTTGCCATGGTCCTAGACTGAAAAGTGGCTAATCCAAGAGGGTACGGCTCTTGGTAAAGATCTTATCAAACCCGTTGATAGTTTTAATAGCTTGCTCAAAGCTATAGGGTTTTCAGCTCACCGATGCTTAATTGCTAAGAGTTGGCGAGTCCAGAGGGGTACGGCTTCTGGTAAAGACATATCAAATCCGTTGACGGCTGTGATGGTTTGCCCAAAATCATCAGGGTACCCCCACTCACCATTGATTCACGTTCTAAGAGTTGGGCTGGGTTCTGGTCTCCCAAGGTGATGCTTATTCCACCATAAAGACTGGCTAGCCCATGAGCGAGCAGCTACTTGGTAAAGGCTCATAAAATCTGCTCATGTTGCTGTAAAGATTCAACAGGATGCAGATTTGTTTCAAGCTTTCAAGAAGCTTCTAGGTGTTACGTGTTGCAGTGGTCTTTATGTTCTTTATGTTGATGGTTATGATGCTGTTGTTTGTTTTGATGTTTCAATCCTCAAGCTGTTTTGCAAGATCTACCAAGAAACTTGAACTCAACAGGTCAAATTCAAGTTTAGGGGAGGATTGTTAGGACCTTTGGAATAGTTATTTGTAATAGGTAGACTAGGAGGTATGTAGTTCCTCCTGGTCCTAGTAGTAGTAGGAGCAACACGTGCTCCTGGTCTTTAGAAATCAAACTTCATTATTTTGAGTATTCTGTTAGGATATGCATGAGATATGTTAGGAAAGGATATGCATATCAGTTTTACATGTTTTGGTTTATTGATGTATTATGGTTTCCTTGTAGTATAAAAGGAACCTTAGGTAGAAGGGTTATAGACACCTTCATCAAAACATTATTCTAGTTCATATTAATATTAGAAATCCTTAGTGAAGGATCAAGTCATTATAGTTATTCTGTTCTTCTTGTTCATAGTATTTGTATTCCGCACTTACACTGTGTGATTCATCTATAGTCTCTTTGTGAATAGACTTGTGATTACAGAATTCGTTCACCATCCCTAACAGGCTGCAAGATCCACATCTAGTGGACCCACCATTGTATAACATGGTTCAAACTCCTAGTAGGAGGATACTACATAAATTACTAATAACCTAGTGTTTATGTTAATTTTTTAGTGGTAATAGATTCAACAACTCTATTCAATAACCCTTGCCCTATGTCTACTGCATCCCTACTACCGCTTTCGCGACTTGCAGCGTATATAAAGTCGACAGTGGTAGAACCTCAAATTCTCATATGACATAGTTATTCTAACCCTCCCACAAGGTTACTTGCATATTTTAAGTATTAAAGCTTAGAAAATACGATGCCCATTAAGCCCCATACACTCAGGACAGTTGCCGACCTAGCTTAGAAAAGACTAGCAGCGTATATAAAATCGACAGTGGTAGAACCTCAAATGCCCATATGACCTAGTTATTCTAAACCTCCCACAAGGTTACTTGCATATTGTAAGTATTAAGGCTTAGAAAAGACGGTGACCATTAAGCCCCTAATCTCAGGACAATTTCCAACCTATCCGTTGTAAATTCCTTCCCAAAGTTACCAACGGCAATTCCTATACATCCCGTATAGGCCGAGGGAATCTTGCAACAAGCTAATACTACCAAGACATAATGGTTGGATAACAATTATTAGGATATCCTAAGCAATTAGTCATAAACTAAACAAGCATCACAACAATAATAATACTATCATAAATACGCCAGCACCATGGTGCTTAGCCTCTCATAGCACAAACATAGAAGATCTACATAAACATAATGGAATTATAATTTATGAAAACCTTAGAGAGAGTTTGGATATGAATGATTAAGATACTCGGTGCTAAATATAAGTTCTTCCTTATACTAGTGGAACGTGGTTGAAACCATACCCTTACAAGACCCTACATCGACCCTAAAACCTTCTGTGAAGTTGGTTTATGAATTTTTGTGTCAAATGAATGAATGAGGTCCTCTATTTATACTAGACGAAGTTCCTACGCCATATGGAATATTATGTCCTACGCCATAGGGAACATGATATTTCTTTCCTTTGATAACGAGATTCCTACAACATAGATGGGACAAAATCCTACGCCGTAGGTCTTTAAAAAGGTATGTTCTTTAACACCAAGCAAAATACTACGACGTAGAAGGAATAAGAGTCTACGATTAAGGTCTTCTTTCCTTTTAAGCCTTGATCTTGTCTCCTAGCAAATCTTGTTAAAAACATAACACTTACCTCACAGACATAAGATCTGTCTATATCGTAGGGCCTTCAAATATGGAACTTTACCAACGTTACCAGCAGTGTAAGGTATAATGCTTCTACACCATACTTGCCTTTGAAAATCCATATTTGGCGCCTTTTCTTGTCTAATTCTACGAGTTAACCCACGTTTTCCGCTCAATTTTACCTATAAAACACAAAATACAAGAAAGTATATAATATCAGGTGTTAATTAGCACTAACTTGAGCAGAATTGAAGGGATATTGGGGTCAAAAACATTGAACTATTTGATGTTATCGGTTTTTAATCTGAGTTTTCAATTTGTTGTAAAACATAACTACTTGCTCATCAAAACAATTCTTAATTTCATTAAATTATCACTCCCCTCAATTTAAATTAGTGGGAGTAGTTCTCACTTTAACAACCGTATCAAATTCTTTGACACTATGTTTCAAAGAGTAAATCAATTTAGTGATTTGACTTCTATTTGGGATTGTGCGATTAACATCACTCTCATATTTTCTTGGCGTTTACGTAACATTTATATTCTGAATTTCATTCACTAAACCAATAAATCTGATTCACAGACGACTGCTTTTGAGCCACAAATTTTTTCTTTTATGCACAGCTAACTAATTAAGATTCTTGTAATCTATGGGGGAAATATCTGTTTTGCGTTCTAAAGAAATTTTCAGTATCTCTTTCATTTTAGCTCTATTGTCATCTACTAAAGCTAAAATTTCTAATGAATCATATACAATAGCGGGGACATGTATAGATTTTTCAATCGTTTTTCCATCATACAAGGCAGGTTGACTTCTTTTAATTAGCTAACTCAAGGCACTCTAGTGTTTCATCTATTTCATCTGATCCAAGGCCTAGTAACTTCTTTACTTTTTGAGAAGACTTGTTAGCCGTATTTAAAGTGATGGTCATATAATATACCATTGCGAAGCTCGTGAAAAATACTATTCAACGGTGTCGAGAGTTCTTAGTTATTAATGTTTATGTAACGGGAATTAGTCCCGAACACACAAATGAGGAAGGCCTCCTAAACACTTAGTACTTAGTATAAAAGGCCTCCTAAGCCTCATTTGTGTGTGTGTTTTCCATTTCATTTGTTTTAGAGAGAGAAACGTATGTGTTTCTCTCACTAGGAATTCACATCTTCTTTGTTTTTCTTTTTTCCTTCATCTAATCTAATCTTTCTTTTTTGGTTTAATCTTCATCTACTTTTCTATATCATATATAGTCGTGTGATTCAATACAACAAGTGGTATCATTCGCCAAGGGATTCGTGGATAGCTCTTTGGTGTTGTCCTTGTTTCTTGCTTATTCCGTGGGTTCTTTTGATTTTTTTACTAAAGATCAAAAATTTTTCGTGTTTTCTTTGTTATTCCAAGTATTCGTGTTGTGGGTATTTTGGTTTGCTCAAAAACACGAATTTGTTGCCTAAAAGTTGCGAATTTGTTGCCTCAAAGTTGCTAAAATCGTTGCCTAAAAAGTTGGAAAAACAAGGTCCCTTATTGCGACAGCTTGAATTTCGGAAAGGTAAGTACGGTTTCGATCGCAATAACCCTAGGGTTTTACTTTGCGATCAGTATTGCGATAGCCCCTTTTTCCGATCTGAACATTCCGATCGTTATTGCGATCTGGATTGCGATGGATTTAAGGCAATCTTGAAACGTTACTCTGCCTAAATTTTGTCAGCATTCCGATCTGAAGTATTCCGATCTGAAGTATTCCGATCTGAACATATTACGATCTGAACATATTCCGACAGATCATCATTGCGATCTAGCATTCTGACAGATCATCATTGCGATCTAAGATTCCGATAGAAGGACATTCCGATAGAACATTCCGATAGAATATTCCGATGGGCATTCCGATGGAAATTTTGTTTGAGTAATTTTTAGTCTTAGCCACCATCTAGACTAGTTTCAGAACATAGTTTACACGAAGATCAAAAAAAAAAATAAATAAATAAAAAAAAAAAAAGAGTTAAAATTTTTAGGTCACGTAAAATCAAATTTTTTCCCTACTAGTTTTTGGCTATCTCGAACTCAATTTCAAAATTTGGCGATTCATAATTTTTTCAGCTTACCGTTTTGTCGGACTGAGGAATTTATTGTCGGACTGAGAAAAAAATAAATCTGAAGTTTCGGAATTTCAACATCACCACACGCTTTCTACGAATTGAGATCCTGTTGTTCACATGACTTCTACGATGACGTCTCAACAAGATATCTATGCTGCGGGTACTGAGAATCGTCCACCCATGCTTACCAAGGAGAACTACACTACATGGGCTAGTCGTCTTCTTCGTTATGCAAAATGTAAACCTCTGGGAAAGTTGATTGTCAACTCGATTCAAAAGGGTCCGTATGTTAGAAGAACTATTATTGTGCCTGGGGACCCTACGAATGCTAACCCAGTAGTTGATTCAAGTCATGAGCAAACAGATGAAGAATTAACTGAAGCTGAATCCAAACAACTCGACGCTGATGATCAAGCAATTCAAGTCATTCTTATGGGACTTCCTGAAGATGTTTATGTTGCTGTCGATAGTTGTGAAACCGCACACGAGATGTGGCTTAGGATTCAAAAAATGATGAAGGGCAGTGAAATCGGTTTACAAGAAAAGGAAACTAAGTTGCTTCGTGAATGGGAGAAATTTACGTCTACTGAAGGGGAACAAATTGAACCTTATTATCATCGGTTTTCAACCCTCATGAACCATCTTAGAAGAAACAAACATGAACCTGCACAAATTGCTGCCAACATAAAATTTCTTGATAATCTTCCTTCTGAGTGGTCACGATATGTCACTCTTGTCAATCAAACCAAGGATCTTCATGTCGTGGACTACACTCAAGTTTATGACTATTTGAAGATGAATCAAGATGAAGCTAACGAAGTTAGGGCAGAAAGACGTGCCAAGACACAAGATCCATTGGCTTTTATGGCAAACTCTCCATCATCTATGTCATATCCCATGGTACCCTACCATCAACCCTCATCAAGTAACTTCCTGCCACAACAACAACAACAACTCACCGCTTATGGATATCAACACCCTGCTTCTATGAATTACTTACAACAACCCATTTCCTGTTTTGATGACATTACTGATCCTACTCATGCTATTAATACTGGTCTTGCCCTTCTTGGAAAGGCATTCAAATTCACCATTAACCCCACCAACAACAATAAGAGAATCTCCTCGAATACTAGAAATAGGCAGATTGCTCAACCTTTCATGAATGCGAATCAAGATCGCCAATTGATAGTTGCTGGAAACACGGGGACTCAGTTTCAACAATATGGCCAGAATGCTGGGCAGACCGTTGGCAATGCAGGAAATCAGTATGGTCAAAACCGTGGTCCAAATCCGGGTGTTCCGAATACGGGTAATCAGAATGGGTTAATAGTTGTGCCAGCGGTTGGTAACCAGATGGGAAACATTGTGGCTGCAAGGGCTGAGAATACTGGTACGGGAAATGGAAACAACAATCGTCAGGTTCAGTGCTACAACTGCAGGGGATTTGGTCACTATGCTCGAGATTGCACAGCCAAAAAGAAGAGGGATGCTGCTTATCTTCAGACTCAGCTTCTCATAGCACAAAAAGAAGAGGCATGAATCCCACTTCAAGCTGAGGAATTTGATCTTATGGCTTCTGCTGCAGAATATGACGAGGAAGAAGAGGTGAATGCCAACTACATCTTGATGGCAAACTTACAGCAAGCATCAACCTCAGGAATGCATGATGACAGAGCTCCCGTTTATGATGCAGACGGTCCCTCTGAGGTACACCCAAGTTTTGATGATAATGATATATATAATATGTCTAATCAGGAGGAAGAGTATACTGAGATGCTTGAGCCCTACATTGAGACACACGAGGATCAAACGAATACTAGTAATATTATTTCAAATGAGCCTAGTGTGGACCTTAGTGTAGATCAAGTTGCCCAGCCTACAACCCTTCCTGATGAGACACATGCGTATTATAAATCTCTATTTGATAAGCTTGCTAAGGATGTAGATCATGCTATGGTGGTTAATAATAAGTTTAGAGAAACTAATGCCAAATTGACCACTGAGCTTGCGGGATATAAGGAACGGGAGAAAAGTTTTGAGATTCATCATGAAAAAATCAAGGAACTTGAACAAGCTCATGCTACATCGGTTTATCAAGAAAAATGCACCACTAAGAAGTTAAATGCCTTACACTTAAGTAGTGCTAAAAAGATAAGCGAATTGAATGATGAAATCACTTCTCTTAATAAACAGCTTTCTACTGAAAAATCTATTGTTTCTGATTTAAAAGAAGAAAGAAAACAGCTAAAACATGATTTCCAAATTCGAGAAGATGGGCTTCTTGAGGATTTTTGCAAAGCGCAAGATAGGATTAGAGAATTAGACAACCTTTTAGTAAAACGTGGCCAAACTATGCAGACGATAAATATGCTCGCACCAAAAGTGAATGAGATAAATTACACTCGATACAAAATGGCCTTAGGTTGTCCTCTTCCCCCTAATCCAGGATACCTTAAGAAAGTTCAAGCCACTAATGAAACTTTATATAATGGTAGTGTGCTATTGTCTGATGAGCATGATCCTCCTAGTGTACATGATTCCGAGGAAACTACTGAACTTGCTGTAGAGTCTCGTTTAAGAATGCAAAAGCTTGATAAAGAAGTGATACCCGTTTATTATCCGAAAGTTAACCCGCCAACTGTTTTTGTTCGGTCTAAAACGAATACTGAAATGCTTTTGCTACCAAGTGAGGAATTGTCTAATGACCCTCCTAAACCGAGTACCACTCGCCGATTTCTAAACGAGCTTAAAGATAACTTTGTCATCCTTAAACGTGTTGTTAATTCAAAAATAACTGGAGGTAATTTTACATCACCTGTTCAGATTGAGGTTCAGAAAATTCTTCAAAACGATATTAATCCGATTATTAATCAAGTTGATGCTCGGTTAGGAAATTTGGAAAACGCTTTTCTAAAAGAATTAGCCAACTTTGTTGAAGACTTTAAATCTTTGACGAAGGAAGCTGATGAATCTCTTGATAAAATCAAAGTTTTGGAAAACGATCTTGAACGCCTCTCTAAAGCTCGTGATTGTATTGATAGTAGCCCTGTCGAGTTAGGTACATCTATGTCGCATAATGAGAACCTCCAAACTGAGCTTGATCATATGAAAGAGAAAATGGAATCTTATGTCATTAAAAAGGATAAAGAATTCACCGATCTTTGGAATAAATTTGTCAAAAAATGTGATGAATGCAAATATGACAAGATTTCGTATGAAAAAGCTCACAATGAAATGCAACAAACTATCGCACGGTTGCAGGCTCAGTTAGGAGGGGTTTCAGAAACGAATTTGGCCTCGTCAAGGTTAGAGAGTGCTAGTGGTAGTAATGTTCAGAAGCTTAAGGCTAAGATTGCAGATTTAGAATCTGTTGTTGTTTCATATAAGCGGGCTGTTGAACAAAGTAAGTCTGTCTATCAGAAACTTATTGATAAAATCTGTGAGAACTGTAAGTTAAAGGCCTTGTTAAAAGATAAGACTTCTGAACCTAGCTCGATTGTGGATACGATGATCCAGAAACCAGCAACCTCGGGACCCACTCGTATTGCTGTGACTCCTTTTCCCAAGGTTGCTGGAACGAAAACTGCTATGATTGCCCCAGGAATGTTTCGTGTTAGTTCTCCCTCTGTGCCTAGCAAACAACGTACAGCAAGCGTTAGGACAAAACCGATCACTATAACTCAACCACAAGTTATTGATTTAAAAAGTGCTAATTCTAATAGACGAGTGTCTTCTTCTACAGGAATAAACAACTACACTAAGAGCAGAAGGCCACAGCCTACGAGCAATACAAGGAATGATAGGGTCCCTTTTGCCTCTAGAAGTAGTCGCCCCAAGATCAATAATGTGGAAGTAGAAGAACACCCTAGGAATTTACCGTTTTTTAATCATAATCAGAAACCTAATTCATCTGAATGTAATGACTTTAAGCTTGCTATTCGGAATGAAAAATCTGAAGTTATTTGTGCTAAATGTAATAAATGTTTCTTTACTTTTAGTCATGATGCTTGTGGTTTGACTATGAATGGTTTGAATTATGGTGGTTACACTCGAATTGACAAGCTGTCAGTCAGTGAACAACAACGCACTCCTAAGGCTAAGGTGTATGTTCCAAAAAGTACGCATGTAGGGTCCACAGAAAGTCTTGCTAAGCCTAGTAGCCCTAGACTCACCTCTAAATGGTTGCCTACTGGTAGAAATTTTGACTGTAGTGGCAAAATTATCGACACTAGTAGATCTCATACTAACAGTGAAACGTCGGTATGTGATACGGCTTAATTATCTTCTAACCCTACAGGAACCTATTTCATCGGTTGCCAAAATATTTGTTTCTCTTATCATTGGCAGGCTGTTGAAATTTGTCTCTGGTGCGTGGACTCGGGCTGTTCCAAACATATGACTGGGAATCGAAGCCTTCTCAAGAACTTTGTATGGCGTTTCATGGGAACTGTTCGATTTGGAAATGATCATGTTGCGGCAATTCTAGGCTATGGTGATCTTCATTGGGGAAATATAATCATCACCAGAGTCTCTTTTGTTGATGGCTTGGGACATAACTTGTTCTCGGTTGGGCAATTTTGTGATTCAGACTTGGAGGTCGCTTTCAGAAGTCATACATGTTTTGTAAGAGATCTTGAAGGAATTGATCTGTTGAAAGGAAATCGTACCACCAACCTTTACACCATTGATCTTTTTCAAATGTCTGCTGCTTCTCCAATTTGTCTCATGGCCCGAGCCACATCAACAAAGTCATGGTTATGGCATCAAAGGTTATCTCATCTCAATTTCGATGCCATCACCCATCTCGCGAAAGATGATCTCGTTACCGGTCTTCCAAAGTTCAAATATACAAAAGACCATCTTTGTCCTTCATGTGAGCAAGGTAAAAGTAAGAAGAAGCCTCACAAACCCAAACCTGTTCCCAACTCAACGAATAGGTTACATCTCCTACATATGGATTTGTGTGGCCCAATGAGAATCAAAAGTATTAATGGAAAGCGGTATGTCCTTGTCATTGTGGATGACTATTCTCGCTACACATGGGTTCATTTTCTTGCTTCAAAAGATGAAACCCCTGATGTAATTATTAACTTCTTGAAGAAAACATCAGTTCTACTGCAAGCCCCTGTCATTATTGTGAGAACGGATAACGGTACAGAATTCACAAATCAGAAATTGAAAGCTTATTTTGACGAAGTTGGGATTTCTCATCAAACTTCGGCTGTAAGAACTCCAGAGCAGAATGGAGTTGTGGAACAGAGGAATCGTACGTTAGTTGAAGCTGCTCGAACGATGCTTCTCTCCTCTAGTGCACCGTTATTCCTTTGGGCCGACGCTATAGCAACTGCATGTTATACTCAAAACCGCTCCATTATTCACACCCGTTTCAACAAAACACCTTATGAGATCATTAATGGAAGAAAACCGGATATTTCATTTTTACATGTCTTTGGTGCATTATGTTATCCGAAGAATGATCGTGAAGATATCGGTAAACTTGAACCTAAAGGTGATATTGGCTTTTTCATTGGTTATTCTTCAACTGCTTGTGCTTACAGGGTTTATAATCGAAGGACAAGAAAGGTAATGGAGACTATGAACGTTACCTTTGATGAACTCTCGGGTATGGCCTCTCAGCATAGAAGTTCACATCTCGAGCTTCAAGGTCAGACTTCTGGACACGTAAGTTCAGGACTCGCGCTTCAATTTGCACCGCCAGCAATCTCATCGTTACAACCATCAGAACGTGACTTGGAAGTTTTATTTGGGCCAATCTATGACGAATCTATGGAGGGTCCTTCGTCATTTGGTGTTCCTCAAAATGCCCCGGCTGCACCTGCTACGGTAGTTCAAGAACCTCCGACTGCATCTACACCATCGGCATCTACTTCTGCACCATCTACGTCAACCTCAACCATAGTGACTCAAAACATTTCAACCACTTCTCCGATTGCTGACGCAACTCAACAACATTCTCAGCAAATTCCTAATCATGTTCATCTTCAGAATGAAATAGTTGCTGAAAATGCAAACAATGCGATGCTCAACGAACACGAGTTTGTTAATCCATTTGCGGCTTCCACAAGCACTACTCAGCCTTCAGCACCATATGTGGATCCGTCGAGCTCGCATCAAGTTTCTCATACACTTCCACATGAACACAAATGGACTAAGAATCATCCTTTGGTTCAAGTGATTGGCAATCTCTCACGACCAGTCTCAACACGCAATCAGCTGCGTACCGATGGTGATATGTGTATCTATGCACTATCAGTCAGCACAATGGAACCAGCAAGTGTAAAAGAAGCAATGACCGATGCATCATGGATTGAGTCTATGCAAGAAGAACTCAATCAGTTCATCCGGCTTGATGTATGGGAGTTAGTACCTCGACCGGACAATATCGACCCCCTTACTATGAAATGGTTATTTAAAAACAAGATGGATGAGGAGCAAACGGTCATTAGAAACAAGACTCGGTTAGTTGTGAGAGGTTATAAACAGAAGGAGGGAATTGACTTCGCAGAATCCTTTGCCCCGGTTGCTCGGATGGAAGCTATTAGGATTTTCTTGGCATACGCTGCACACAAATCATTCACAGTGTATCAAATGGACGTGAAGACGGCTTTCTTGCATGGGCCGTTAAAAGAAGATGTGTATGTATGTCAACCTGAAGGTTTCATCAATACTGAACATCCAAGCCATGTCTACAAGTTGAAAAAGGCAGTTTATGGGTTGAAACAAGCACCGAGGGCATGGTACGACGAATTATCATCATTTCTTCTACAAAATCACTTCAGCAAAGGAACCATTGATCCAACGTTGTTTATCAAGCACTACGGCAACGACATCTTGGTGGCTCAGGTCTATGTAGATGATATTATATTTGGTTCTACTAACCCAAAATATTCTATATTATTTGCCGACCTTATGAAAAGTCGATTCGAAATGTCCATGATGGGGGAAATGACGTTCTTTCTTGGTCTCCAAGTTCACCAATCCCCCCGTGGTATTTTCATAAATCAGTCCAAGTATGTGCTTGAGATTCTAACGAAATTTGGTATGGATAACTGTGATCCTATTGGTACTCCAATGGACACTAAACACAAGCTTGATTTGGATAAGAAAGGGACATTTGTAGATGCTACAAAATACCGAAGTATGATCGGGTCCCTTATGTACTTAACCTCAAGCAGACCGGACATTGTGCATGCTACTTGTTTATGTGCTCGGTACCAGGCTCAGCCAACCGAGAAGCACCTCAAGGAGGTTAAAAGGATCTTTCGTTATCTCCGGGGAACCATCAACATGGGTCTCTGGTATACGAAGGATTCTGGTTTTAATCTCACTGGTTTTTCAGATGCCGATCATGCAGGGTGTCATGATACATTCAAGAGCACTTCCGGTGGAGCACAATTCTTAGGCGAGAAGCTAGTGAGCTGGTCATCAAGAAAACAAGACTGTACGGCGTTGTCAACCGCGGAAGCAGAATATGTGTCTCTATCCGTGTGTAGTGCTCAAGTCCATTGGATGAGAACACAACTCACGGATTATGGCTTTTACTTTAACAAAGTCCCTATTTATTGTGATTCACAATCAGCCATAGCCATATCCTGCAACCCGGTCCAACATTCCAAGACCAAGCACATAGCTGTCCGATTCCATTTCATTAAGGAGCATGTGGAAAAAGGAACGATTGAACTGTTCTTTGTCAAGACGGACTACCAACTAGCCGACATCTTCACCAAAGCTCTTCCTCAAGACAGATTTGAATTTTTGGTTCGTCGACTTGGTATGCGTAGTTTCACTCCTGATGAACTTGAACGTCTTGCACATTCGCAGTAATCTTGTATATATCTATCAGAAAAACAAAATACAAAAATATAAAACCTATAAAAACAAAATAAAAAATGAGAAAATCTTTCAAAAAATACCAAAAATATTCTTCTCCGACATGTCTCTTAGCATCGATAATATGGACGTGCTTAGAAATGTTGTTCAATAACGACACGGGTACGTACATAAAGTTCGAATGAGAGTTCAAATGTTTTCAAAACATGTCTTTTCTATTTTTCTTCTCATAATGGCTTATAGTCACATGTCAGACTATAACCCGGTCCCTAAATAAAGGAAACATTCAAAGTTTTAAGCTCATGAACACACTTTTTCTCGGACTTTCGAGCACAATTTTTCAAAGTATTTCAAAACAATGTGCTCATATACTCCCCTATTTAAATAGAATCTCTTTTCGAGGGGGAGTATAATGATTTCATAAACATTTGTTCCAAAGTTTCATGACACATTATTCTCTCCATGTTTCATCACTAGTATCACAAAAATTTCAATTTCATGCAATTTTTGAGGGGGAGAATAGTGATTAAAATGTGTTATCTTAAATAAGATCTTTGATATAAGTGCTTTCTCTTCCTAATATGTGCAAAAAACCTCTCCTTTTATGATGCACATATGTAGGGGGAGCGTTTTTGGTGATATAGAAAACTTTCAAGGTGTAAACATTGATTTCATCAACACCTTGACTGCATTTTCAAATGATTTTTCTGGTTACGATATCCATACCCTTCAACACAGTTAATCACGATGATATTGGTGTCAAAAGGTGGTTAGGTATTCGTCCTATGATCCAACCAGAACCGGAGGGATCTTCCCAGGGACAATCCATTAGAACATAGAAGTCCTTAGGAAAGATGGAGTAGTTGAGTGTACGGGAATAATGCCGACTAATGACTTAAGCTAGCACTGGAACAATCACAACAAGGTGCTAGTTATGACGTCTTGGTAAGCATTGAAGGGGTTGAAGAATGAAAAAGAAATGTAAGGATAAAGGGTGTAAAGAAAGAAGCCCTCCATACAACTTAGGCAGAAACCGGGTCAATACATCTATTATCATAATCACTTTGATGATTTCTGATACTGAAGACAAAGCATCATGGACCCAGTGATGCAATGCACAACCCTTCCCAGCCTACTCAAGCTTCTCTCAAAAGAAGTTTGTTTTATTGTCACGGAGTTCAACTCATTTCTATCAACTTTCTCACTCCGAGATAGTAGATATTGAACAGGTGGCAGTCTGCTCCAGCCTCCGATCACTAAATAAACGTGCACTTATAGAGTCTAGAGCCAACGAGATTCATCAAAAATCTCATTAGGACACTTATTCCATAGATCAATTGTTGTTCATCATTAGAACACAAGCGATGATTTACAGAGTCCTACGCTCTATCCTTGTGGTATTGCTAGAACATTCAGAGTGATACTCTTTAGTATTCACAATGATGAATGGAAATCCTTCCAGTGTTAACATCAAACAGCACTGCGGTAGGTCATATGTAAGATTCACTTGAATTAAACATATGTTAACTGGAAAGCAACAGTGGTTTGATTCTTAATTGATTCAAACTCGTTCCAGGTCTCGACGCAATATCTTTATGATCTTGCCAGAACATTCAGAGTAATACTTTTCAGTATTTACAGTGACGAATGGAAATCCTTCCAGTGTCATCATCAAACAGCACTGCGGTAGGTAACTTGGGCGATTCTATATGAATCAAACTTGTGTCAACTGGAAAGCAACGATGGTTTGATTCTTAATTGATTCAAACTTGTTCCAGGAAAGTGAATTGACGACCTAATCAGCAGAATGGAACTGCATGATTCACTCCTTACTGTGAATTATCTTTCGATATATTCAAGTATTGAGAACGGCTACCACAGCTGGAAATCCTGTCAAGGAAGTTCTTTGAACTTACCTGATCACAGGTACAGTATTCATACTGTATAACGGGAAACCGGTGGAATGCAAACGGTGGCGTTATCTCAAGAGTCGCAATTCAAGGCCACATATTCAGGATTATTGAAGAAAGCTCAAGAACATCTAAAGACAAAGACTTCCGCTACTCTGATGATCAAGGGAGATTGTTAACAAGCTTTCATGATAACACAAAACATGAGTATGTGGGAAAAGACACAAGAACACAGGCTGGCAAAGTTACAAGATCAAGTCAAGGCAAAGATCAAAGATCCAAGAACACAAGTCATGAAAGGAACTATGAAAGAACTCTCAAGGCAACAAGCTTCAATGTCTGCAACACCAACGAAGTGAAGTCACATATTACATGACCACCCCTTAGGGGGAGATTGTTAGCCGTATTTAAAGTGATGGTCATATAATATACCATTGCGAAGCTCGTGAAAAATACTATTCAACGGTGTCGAGAGTTCTTAGTTATTAATGTTTATGTAACGGGAATTAGTCCCGAACACACAAATGAGGAAGGCCTCCTAAACACTTAGTACTTAGTATAAAAGGCCTCCTAAGCCTCATTTGTGTGTGTGTTTTCCATTTCATTTGTTTTAGAGAGAGAAACGTATGTGTTTCTCTCACTAGGAATTCACATCTTCTTTGTTTTTCTTTTTTCCTTCATCTAATCTAATCTTTCTTTTTTGGTTTAATCTTCATCTACTTTTCTATATCATATATAGTCGTGTGATTCAATACAACAAGACTAAACTTGTTTATACGGAGATTATTAACCTTACAATTTTCAGTTTTTAGATTGTCTATCTCGTAAGTATTTTTACTTTCGTTTATTTGCAACACTTGACTTAATTCTTCACTTTTCTTTCTAAAGTGTGCCTCGGATGAAATTTGATGAGAAAGTTTAACTCGTAAGTCACCTGTTTGTTGATCGACTCTTTAAAAGATTTGGTGTGTTCTAAGATCACAACATCTAATTCATTTCTAAGAAATATTTTTCGTTACGTTCTTTTTACATGATTTTTTCTTTTAAAGCTTCGGCCATTGGTTTATATTTATTTAAATAAGCATCTTAAGGTTCATTTTCTTTCCGGCTAATCTCATTGTTATGACTTTTTTAGCAATTAAGGTCTTGAAACACGACAATCATGAATGGTCTATTTTCCTCATCATTTGGAACAGAAGATACGTCATTTGGAACAATTTTAGCTGTGTTGCCTTTTGGATATTTAACATTAGTGCTCTCACTATCTTATTCAACAACAAAACATAATTGTTCTTCATTTTTCATCTCGTGTTCTGCTTGATGATTCACATTTCAATCTAGAAGATTGTTTCAGATTGTTACCTCAAAAATCGTGTCGAAATCATATATATGTCCTAAATCATCATAGTTTGGAGAATTGGCATACGACATGTTATCACAGTCTGAATCAAAACAATCTTCATGATCCACAATAAGTGTCGTTGTTGTATTAAGTATCATATATTCACCAAATGGTTATGTACACTCCACATCTACCAAAAATGCTTCTGTGGTTCTGCCTCAGCACTTCGTAGTGCTCCTTTTTCCTTTGCTTCCTTAAGCAACATCTTCTCCTTAAACCAGGTTGAATCATAAGACCTTTCGTTCTCCCTACATTGACGTTTCACATGACCTAACCAACCATGGTTTTAGCATTTCACCAATTTACCCTAACGATCAACAACTTTCCCATAAGCTTTTTCCCTTTGATTTCCATTTTGATTATCGATAAACACTGCTTTCCATACATACCTGACATTTCCCAAAGCTCTTTTCTGAACATTCTGGACTATAACAACACCATTCTAAATTTTTCCTTAACTACGAGTGTTTAAATAAGTTCTGAGTTGATTGTTAGTAAGCGACATAGAATCTTGGTGTCACTAAGCAAATTCAGAATTTGGGTCCTTGTAGCTAGCAAAGCATCATTCTTCTTATATGTAGATTGAGAGCTTTCTGAATCAATTTATGAATTTGAGGAATATTGCATGGATGGTACAAATGATGGTTCAGATGATGTAGTGTAAAGTTTTTGAGGTGATGGTGTATGGTGGTGTATTGTGGGATACATAACATGAGATGAAGTTGGAATATTAGCAACATATTCAAGAGAGTCAATGTTGTGAGGAATGATTAATTTATCACGAATCCCATTTGCTTGTTTCTCATATAGCTTCAAATATGCAAAAAAAAATGATCAAACTAAACCTTTGACATGTTCTGAGTTACTTTGATGTCGGTTACAAACTTTTCCCAATATAGAGGCAGATGTTCATAAACTTGGAATAGATCTGGTGAGTCAACAACTTTACTCATGTTACTGTCATGTCATACATCATCTTCTTAAATCTTTTGAAGTATGAGAGAAAAGTTTCATTTGGTTATGCTTTGAATCGCTTAAAATCATCGAATAATCTTTCTTCTCTTTCGTGTAGAGTCATAGTTGAACCTGCCATATGTAGTTCAATATTTTCCCATATCTCTTTAGCATTATTTGTTTGATTCACCATTGCAAACGTTTCTTGATCAAATCCTTGAAATGAAAAGTTCGCTTCATGTCGACAAAACTCATCGGGTGACATTTCTGTAAGGGTTTTCTCTCTTGTCCTTACAACCGCATCTACAGCGTCTGTCATAGCTGGTTTGACATCCGGACAATTCTCAAAAGAATCAATAGTCATATGTTTTTCGCTCTTTTGCCTTGCATACTAAAGGATATGCTTTTTCCATGATTCATAGTCACCTCATCTAGCATTGGAATTCTATGATTCGTCCCTACTATCAACGAACTATCATTATGAGCCATTATGAAAATTAATGTGTGATGAAATTTGATGGATCGGTAGAATGATTAGTGAGAATTGTGTTTAAGTGATGATGTTTTAAGTGTTTTATGTTATTAGTTAATTAATTATGAGTTTTGAAGGTTGTCCAAAGTTCAAATTCAAAAATCCACAATCAAAATCTAAAAAAAACTCATAATAATGAACAGCAACGCCAATAGTGGTTGACTTGTCTAACCGCGATTGACTTTCCAAGTGGACAACGGTTCTTTTCGTAAAACAGATAAATAAGTTTACGATCCTATTGAAACTGCAAACCGATAAGACTAAATCTCGACCATTGTTCAATGTAAACAGTAACTTAACCGTTAAACTATTCCATCTCAACCGTAGATGAAAATGATTCTCAACCACAGAAGTACAAAAATCTCAACCACTGGATACCTAAACTTTTCAGTCCCGAGGTTCAAAGATTTTACTCAACTGCTGTTTTAACCTGTCCTAAAACCGAATTCTAAAACACTTATAAATCACCCTTACGAACATTTTTCCCTTGATTTTCTTGTACAACAAAGATCTAATAACTACTACCAAGCTTAAACCCCCAGACTTTATTATATAACACAATAAAATTAAGATTTATAAAAATCTTGTAGAACTGCGGCTAACTATAAATTTCTAGATCTTGAAGAAAACAAATGTATGACGCACACAAATTAAATCTAATCATCCTATGGGCTCTGATACCAATTGTATGGAATTGATAATCATCACACCACTAAGGAATATATAGTTCGAGTATATGCTGAGAGAGAAAAAGAGAGAAGTTGAAGGTTTAGTGAGAAAAACACACTAACTTGTGTGTGTAAATATGAATGAACCAATACCTCTTCCCCCAAGTAGGAAAAGATATTTATAGTACTTATAAATTGAGTAACCACGCCCATATAATAGGCTTACTAGCCCTTCCTGTTACTATTTAACTAGTATTATACTTAAACGACTACGAGCTATAACATATAATATCTAAGAGTGACCGACACTTTTCTTGTTTCTAGCAAGGTTACATTATCATTTGTTTCGATTGGGAAGAACAAGAATTTTTTTGGGGAATTATAGTTTAAGTTGATATGACGAAATAGATGAGTTCCCTAAATGTTATTAACATATCTAGTAACCTTAGCCTCTCTAGTATATAAAGAGAGGTAAGGATCTTAGTTTAGTGACTCATTCACAAAGAATGTAAACCAAAGGTGTGTGTGTCATATAGGCGTCAAGTATTATAAGGCCCCTAGGTTAGTTAGTAGCTAATTAGTAGCAGCTTACTAGTAAGCGTATTAATAGTATAGTAAGACTTGTATCCTGATCAAATACAAATGAAAGGCTTAATATTTATTAGTGAAACCTTATTCATAACTTTAATTTGTTTAATTGTTATTCTCCATTGATCATGTTTATGTATCCTAGATGAGTCTAGATCTATGGACTCAACAAGTGGTATTAGAGCTTGTTGGCTCTCGATCTGGTGATCTACAAGGTTTTCGTTTGTATTTTCTATTTTTGAATAAATAATGGTGTTCTTGCTGATCTAGTGTTTTCCCAATAAACCCTAGATGATTCGAATGTGTTGCTGCTATTACTTTAATGTTGTTGTGTTTGATCTGAAAAAGAAGAGCAGTTGTGATGTTTCAACTAGCTTTGGTGAGTTGATCATTGATCAATGATGAACCTTAGCAGGTTTAAAAGAAAAATACTTACTGCCAAAATTATTGTTGTTGTAGAAGATTCTTCGTTTGGATTAATTTCATATATCACCCTACTTTCATGTTTAATTTCATATATACCCAACGTGTAAGTTATGAATGCATGATTTATAATGTTTTTAATGCATGTTTGGGTATATATGAAATTTCCATTTAAAAGAAGGGGAGATATGAAATTTCCCCTTTCCGTTTTAGGTTTTATGTCTTCATGAAACCCAAAATCAATATATTGTTATTGCTGCTTAGAATGAATGACAGAAGGTTCGTGATGAAGGTGTAATTCCTTGGTCTGGATTACTAAAGATTAGATCATGTCGTATGCAGCAGTAGGGTTTTGTGGTTTGTGATCTGAAGGAAGGTTGTGAATGAATAAGTGTGTTGTTGTGGTCCAAAGCAAGAAAAGTGCCTACTGTTCCTAGCACAGAGATAAAGACGTCACTGGATTCTTGTGAAAGGACAGAAGTAACACCAGTTCTTCACATGGGTCTGTGGTGTGATACGTTCATATAGTCATGTGTGTCTCTGGTCCAACAAGTAGAAGCAAAAAGTGTTTCACGGGTTTGCTTTGTCAAAAGACATCACTTGATTTGTTTAATTCGTGAAATTGTTAAGAGTTTGGGAGTGAGCTTTGATTTATCCCCTCGCCAAAAAGCTGTTGTTGAATGTCTTCGAGTTCCTCGTGCTCAGAATTTCTTGTCTGTTATCCCCATTGAGGGACTAGGCCAACATATGTCGGCTCTGGAGTACCGAACTATCCTTAAGTACCGGCTAATGATCCCTTTGTTCCCGGTTGATGAGCCGTGCCCAGTCTGCCGTAAGGTTTGTTTGGATTCTTTTGGTGAGCATGCAGTCCATTGCAAGGAGTTATCCTTAAGCGAGCCAGAATTTCTTCTAGGAAGGAGGCCCCTGTGAACTTTCTGACAGACCCACTTGAAGGAAGGACTACCTTACGGCCAGCTGATATACTTGTGTTTGGGTGGGCCGGGGGGAAACATGCTTGTGTGGATCTTACTGGAGTGTCCCCTCTTGTTGGGCTTAGAGAAAATAGGTTTGTTGCAGGACAAGCTGCGTTGAAAGCGGAATCGAGCAAAGTTGTAAAACATGAGAAAGCTTGTTTAGAGAATCAACACGTCTTTATCCCTTTTTGCTTTTGATACATTTGGTTTCCTAGTGCCAGGAGCAGTGGAGTTTTTGACAAGGGTTCAACGGGTTGTGCAAAGCAATTTTTCAACCCCTAAGACACATAACTTTATTTTTAGTAAGATTGGTTTCGCTATTCAAAAAGGGGTTGCGGCGCACCTTGTTGCCCGTTTACCCGCCATCTTATTGTAAAACTTTGTTTTATTCTATTCGTTATCAGAAAGTGTAACAAAAAAAATTCGTGTACTGGAAGACATGGAGGTACAGTTATATTGTTTTGCTATGTTTTATTTGCTGTTAACAACACGTTTGAGGAATGAATCATGGGCTTTCATAGAAATTCGTAGAGAACTATTCTTTCCTGATATTCAGGGATTATGATATGTTTTATCATTATTCTCTTTATTTTTGAATATAATTTGGACGTAATAATGTTTCGTGAAGAATAATGGGCCGGATTTTCTGATATCATTCTTATTGAGCATGATTTATGGAGATAATTATGGAATCCGAAAGTTTTAGTATATAGAGTTTGGAGTTGCTAACTCTTAGGGAATTTACTCATCCATATTGAACATATCTTTATTGTTTCTTAACTTTATGGAAAGTTGAACGAGGATATGAACAGGAGTTATGGGCTGGTCAGTCGGACTTCGTATGTGTAGGCTCATACAATTATGTATCATCCATAGTTGTCAAAGTATGTGTGGGCTAATACAATTATGTATCATCCATAGCTGTCAAAGTACCATTTATACATGTTTTAAGTACTGCCGGCAGTGACAGCAACAGCAACAATAGTGACGATTCGTGTGTCACTAAAAGTATCGTAGGGAAATTTGTTTGAATAGCTACAGTTTTTAGCGACAGTATTTGTAACAGAAATAACAACAACAACGAATTAGTGACAGTCAGTGTGTCTTAATGTATTGGATGGAAGAGTTTTTCAAATAGAAACAGCTCAGTGACAGGAAAGTGTCACTAAACAGGTTTTGGTCGTTCCTTCTGGTGAGCTATCGGTTACTACTGGTCGTTCCTGCTGGTGAGCTATCAGTTACTGTTGGTCTTCCTACTAGTGAGCTATTGGTTACTGCTGGTCATTCCTGCTGGTGAGCTATCATTCCTGCTGGTAGGTTTACGGTTACTATTGTTTGCTTTGTTCTTTATATGACACACATCTTGGATCTCGGGACGATAATAGTGTCTATGGCATGGTTATTTTTCATCGCTTTGGTTTGGTGGTTATAAGTTGTTTATTACATAACATAATAATGCTCGCGTTTGGTCCGGACCAAACCCCATTATTATTACCACCGACTACGGGGAATTTTGATCTAGGATCAGCAATGAACCCTAGCTGAGGTGTAGCTTTACGTTTGTATCTGGTAATAAATACTCATCTTGATCTGTGATTTGATGTGCGATGGATCAATGGTCGGTTATGGTGAGGTAGGTCAAGGACCAACGATGATCCATAACTAGGGTGTACTAAACATGTCTTAAAAGAACTAAATCAGAAAAGGATATTGTGAAGACGGTTTGATGTATTAGCTTTTTAATCACTTATGTGACAAGTTCAACCTTTTTGTGAGATGCAACAAAGGATTAAGGTAAATCGTCGGCTAAGGCAACAATTACATAAGAGAGGAGGATGTTATTGCACTTAGATGTTTTATTAATACCTACTATCTCCAGCCAACTAAAGTCCGAGATATATAGACATGCATTTCTTAAGGGGAAGACGAACTCTAGTTGAGTTGATAAGACAAAAGGGGAAGAATGCATGGATCGAGGGAAGCTTAAACTTCATCTATATTAGCTTCAGTGGAAGCTTGTGCTTATGCGTTTTTGTCATATCAACTAGGGAAAGATTGTTAGGAATTATAGTTTGAGTTGATATGACAAAATAGATGAAGGACCTAAATGTTATTATCATATCTTGTAACCTTTGCCTCTCTAGTATATAAAGAGAGGTATAGAGATCTTGGTTTACTGACTCATTCACAAATAATGTATACCAAAGGTGTGTTTTGTGTCATCTAAGGCGTTAAGTCTAATAAGGCGCCTAGGTTAGTTAGTAGCTTATAATAACGGGTAAGCTTATTAATAGTATGGTAAGCCTTGTATCCTGATTAAATACAAATGAAAGGCTTAATATTTATTAGTGAAACCTTGTTCATAACTTTGATTGGTTTAATTGTTATTTCGCATTGATCATGGTTATGATATCCCAGATGAGTCTAGATCCATGGACTCGACAATTTGTGATTGGCGTTTGAAGTTGGAATTTAGCTATTGGTAACGATATGAGATTATGGTCAAATGCTTTTGTTTTGGTGGTATGGCGAGAATTTCTTACGAACACACTTTGGAATAGGTATTTCTTTTGAAACTTGATTAAAAAGAAAAATATATGTCGTTTGGAATAGATTCAGGTCGATTTCTTCATTCGGGTTTTTTGAGTGATCATTTGTTTGAAGAACCTACGATTTGGTTATTTTGTAATTTTGTATTTAGACCGTAATTCTTGTTGCATATGTAGGTCGTTAGTATTATTATCCGGATCATATTTAGGGCATTTAAATTTGAGTGCGTTCATCATTATTAATTTGAATTTGTTTGATACGGATAATAAGTTTGTACTTGAACCGTAATACTTATCCAATAAGTAGGTCATTAGATTTTTAATTTATTATTCGGGTCGCAATTCATATTGTATAAGTGAACCGTTAGAATTTGAAGATCGATTTGGTGTTTGAAGACCTGATTATCATCATCTCGTTTGAAGTTTATTCAATCATTTGGAATTTGGAAATTTGGTTCTTCATTCGTCGGGCTTTTGAAGTTGGTTGCTCGAATTTGGTTGTCTTTAGTGATCGTTTGGGCCGATTTGCTAATTTGGTTGACCGAGTTTGAATTTGACGGTTAACATTTGATTGTTCATTTGGAAGTCATCGGTGTTTGTTTTGGATCGATATTGTTATTGGATCGTTTTCAGATTCGATCGTTTGTTTGAATTAAGCTAGTTAATCTAATACTTGGGACTTCGAATTTGATTAAAAGCATTTGGTGTTACTTGGGAGATAAATTCAAGGTGGAAATCGTTAGATATATTGACATTTAGTCCTATGGGTATTATGGTAATTTGCGTACTAAAGGCATGTTGATAATTTTTCTAGTATCTTAAGTAGTAAGTCTCTTTGCACCTAAGGCTGAAGAGAGTGGCTTCAATGCCACGAACTGGTTCCCCAGACTCGCGCGCAGGTCCCAATCCCCTAGCAAAAAACTCGCGCGCGACTTTCTTGCATGCAACAAAAAACTATACCATACTCACCCAGCGTGAGTTACAACAATAAGACCCACATGTTTTTTTTACTGTTTCATACTTATTTAAAAAAAAATTTACCCAAATTTACTTATAAATACCACTATCATCTTCTTCAATTTTCACACACAAACTATAAAACCTCTCATCTCCATCACCTCCAAATCATGTCTCAAGAAAACACACCCCGATCCGTCAACAAACGTCGAGGTAGGCGAAATACCCAAAACTCACCACCCACACAGCACGAACTTTCGACCCTAGAAAACCCGTCACCCTACCACGTGAACACCATACGACCACCATCATTCTTTCAACCACAACCTTACCAAAACTGTAAAACCCGCATAAAATAACCATGAACAGTACATACATGAAAACACGAATAATTTAAAACTTTCCATTAATAACATACGACACGTGTCACGAACATTAAATTACAAGAATTACGTATATTATTGAGGCACGATAAACATTTGCGTATAATCATTAAATCATGAACATTTAAAGACGAACATTCACGAGTATTACTTAACATGAAAAATGTTGGTTTTGTTGTTGGGCTTAGTTGTGTCTGTGGCATCAAAGAAAGAAAGGGAGGGCTTCATGGCCCGGCCCATTTTAAAATCCAACAAGTAAAAACTCCTTCCAGTGATTTCATTTTCCATCTTTTAGCAAAAACAATCAAAACCCTAGCCACCATTTATGGCCGCAGGTTTCACAAGCAAGAAAAGGGGAGAAAAAATTTAACTGATTTGATTTGGATTCGGGTTTATGTTCGTGTTCCTAAACCTTTAATCGTTACGCATTCGGTAATATTTTAATCTTATTCTTTTAGTTATTTTGATATGATCATGATCTTTAAAAAAACAAGTATTAAGAACATGTAAATCAAAGAATTAAAACATGAAAGAATCCGGTTCTAGGTTGGTTATGGTTCGAGTATACATGGAAACCGAGAGCACATAGGGTCTCGGTGGGATCTTTACACCACCGGGGGCTGTTTTATTCATTCAGCCGCAACACACAAACACACAGCAGGGGGTCTCAGCTTGGTTTGTTCCAGTTTAGCGACATAAATTCTGTCGCAGATTTCCTGAGGCAGTTTCGCGACAGCATAGCGACAGAAAATTCTGTCGCTAATCAGGCTGTGTTGGTTGTTTGGTGTTTGGTTGATTGGTTAGACTTTGAGCAAAATAAACTTTATGTTATATTAATTAGTTTAATTAAGACATGGGTAAATTAAGTTAATTAATAACCAAGACTTATGTTATATTTTATTTAAATAAATACCATGATATAATGTATGTTCATTTTATTTAATTAAACCATAGGATAAAATAATTATTAAGATAATTATTCATGTACATTTAATTAATCAAGGAAGCTTAGCTTAATTAATTTATTTTCAGTTTAACCAAGGTTTAATTAAATTACTAACATGGTTTAATTTAATTATATAATCAGTTATTTAAAGTAAAGTTTAATTATTAAAATCATGTAATGTTATTAATTAATAATCACTTATAATATCATGTATTATTATTAATTAATAATCATCACTTTAACCTAAAATATTTATTTTATAAATTTTACTAATAAACCATCATGACTTATAATTTATGATTAATAAGCACTAGCTTATATTTTTAGACTTATTAATCCAGCTTATTTCTATTTATGAGAACTTTCTATTTCAGGAAACTTACTATTTTTGAGAACTTTTTATTTTTAGAAACTTACTATTTTTGGAAACTTTCTATTTTGGAAATATTCTATTTTTAGAAACCTGCTATTTTTAGAAAGTTGCTTATTATGACACTACAAGTATAGTAATACAATAACACATGAAATACATAATCAGAATACCAGTAAAACATGATTAAAATACAAGATAACATTTAAAACAAGTAAAACATGACAAGAACATATAAAACAAGTTAAGAACACACAAGGACTAGTAACACACTCAGTAATCAGACAACTCATACATGTCCCTTATTTATGTAGCACTTGTGAAGTCGGAGTAGGACTTTCCATCTTTTCATTTTTCATCATTCACTGGACATAAGGAACGGATATTCCGTCCTTCAGAATGGACATTCCTTCGTACGTATGATTAGGATTTCCTGTTTGCAGCCAACTATTTTCTCCAGTTATTTTATATGTTTTGAATGCTTATGTTTTGTTTAAATGCCTGAGCTATATATACATGCATGCCACGTCATCTAGTTATGGAGGTACCATAACCATAACACTGGAGGCACCAGTGTTATGACTTCCCCACGATGGAGTGATTGCTCGTGGCGTCCCTTTTCAGTGTTGGCCATATATTTATATTATCATGTGGGGTGTATGGGTGCATCCTAGTTACATGTTTTTACAAGATTTTCATGGTGAATGTGGTGTGTGCCTTGCATCATTCACAAGGAGTTGATCCATCCTACCCAGACTTATATAATTAGAGGCAACCCCTCTAATTGCATGATGAGGTCACCCTTCTATGTATTCATGCACGGTGAACCTCATGACCTATATGGGCTCTTGGCTAATTAAAATACAGTTTTCATATAAAAACATAAGTCTTTTCAAACTATGAAACTAGTTTTATAAACATGTTCTAGGTTTTCCAAGACTTATACATTTTCGCTGCTTTCCAGACTTTACTTATATTTCAGTCTTTCATACTATGTTATATATCCATTCACTGAGCGTATTGCTCAGCCGTTAATTTCCTTTCCATGTCCTAAAATGGCAGGTACCCATGGACAGACTTAAGCATTTGGAGGACGTGCATAGGATGGAAGCCTGCTTAGACTTTTTTCTCCTTTTGACTTCTTATACTTATGCTTGTTTGGACACTTGTTTTGTCCTCCTCATTTCATTTACTTTATTTATGTTTTGGGCTTATGCTTGGGAACCGATGTTTGATTCCGGTTTTCCCTTTTGGTCAGGTATGTTTTAGCACATATTACCTTGCATGATTTGATGACACGCCATAAATACACGTAACGGTCCACTTATCAAAGTGGGGTGTTACAGAAACACACCTTACCGTTGCCCGGACCCAAGCCAATACCAATGGCCCCAAAACCCGTCACCCGGCTATTTGTCACAAACATATAGGGGTGGTTCGTTATCAAAATAAATGCCACCAAACTATGTGTCACCAACACACATGGGTGGTTCCTCATCACAATCCGCCTATGAAACTAAAGAGTGCTACATCCCGCAGTATTTAGAAACGTATTAAGGGTTTGCTTCGTATCAACAAACCGGATCTCCCGAGCAAGAAACTGTTCCAGAAACCCAAGAAACAGTCCAAAGACCTAAACCGAAGAAGGCACTATCTAGGGCACGTCAAAAGAAGAAGGCGATCGAAGAACCTACAAAACGACAACAACATTGGACAACAGCGGAGGAAATTGGCAAAAGGTTGGGTTGCAGTGTCTAATGACAACGTTCATGGAAATGAAATGACTAAGGAGGGATTTTAGACAAAAATCCTTGAGTACTTTGAGAGCAAAACGAAGCAGTACGGGGCTCGTACATATGATTCTTTGAACGGGAAGTGGAAGACAATTCGACCGGCTATACCTCGGTTTTGTAGGGTTTATGCTAACGTGATGCATCGGATGTTGATTTTTTAACCAGGCGTTGGTGCATTATGAAGTTCAAGTTGGAATATCATTCAAATTACGTCATTGCTGGAGATTGTGAAAGACAACCAGAAATGGAAAGAGGTTAAATTGCCTAATGAATTAACCAGGACTTCTCAAATAAGCAAGAGATACAAGCCATCTGGGTCTAGTTCGTTTAATACAAATTCTGTGGATGCAAGTAACAGTGTGGAAATTGATGGCACTGATAATGAAGAAGTGCAACCGATCCCACGTCCAATGGGCAGGGACAGAGCTAAGGCTAAGGCTAAAGGGAGCATAGGTTCGGTGGATTCGAGTAAAAATGACGAGGCTTTAGCTAGGTTGATGTTGTCAGGGTTGGGTGAACAACAAGAACGGGCCATTCTAATGCAAGGTGAACAACATGCCGCATATTTTGAGTTGAAGAAGAAAGAGATGGAAATCTGGAAAAAGAACTGGAGAAGAAAGAGATGGAAATCCAGAAAAAGAACTGGAATTATCCCGATCAGATCAAGGCGACCTATAATTTTCCTTTTTAGTTTGTTTTTTTGAAATGTTGTTTTTAAATTTCTTATGTATCTTCTTTTAATTTTGTACTGTGTTTTAATTTTCTATGTACCCGTGTTTTAATAAAATGTATGAATAAAAAATATTTAATAAAAAAGTGGGAGTGATATGTAGTGAGTTGTAGTGAGTTTGGGTGAGTGTCATTACCTCCAAAGAAAGTTTGGGTGAATTGTAGTGAGTTTGTTAAAAAGTTGATGTAGTACTGATATGACAGTAAGTGACTTTGCTACCACTCCTTTTAGCCTAAGTATTATAGGTCGGTCCATTACTTTATATAAACGAGTATTCCTATTGATGGTTTATGATTATCATAACAATTATAAAAACCCTAAAATGGATCAAAGAACACACAACGGAAGCAAATTAACAAGATCTTTAATTAACACGATTATAATTAATCAAGGCTAGGGTTACATACCTTTATCCTAGCAAGATCTACAAGTTGACGGAATGTTCACCGGTAGAGATAGATCACGAACACCACCAGGATGTAATCTAAAATAAGATTACACCGCGATCTTGTACACACGTGATACGGTGAGTTAACCGTGAGTCTAGCACGAACAAAACCGAGCTTCCAAGTCTATGGAAGATCTACCCAACAACCCTAGAGAGGGGCTAGGACTAGATCTAGAATAGCTTATTGAAAATCAAAGAAGAACCCTAATGGGTGTTTGTTTTGGCCGGCGGTTAGGAGCAAAGAAAGAGAGATATGGAGTGAAAAATAATGAGGAATTAGGTTTGTTTATATACACCTTGGAAACTTCTCTTCCAAGGTTAAACAAGATAAAGCCAAAAATCTTTTCCTCCTTATCTTGTCTCCCTATTTAGGTCGGATATATACAAGCTCCAAAAGAGGTTTCCGGAACTTTTCCGACTCCTTCTTTTAGCTTCTTTAACCTTCTATAACGGTCGTTTAATACTTAACTTTTAATTACTTAACGATCGTTAGCTACGATTTGATTTGATAAATATAATAAATATATTTAATAAATAAATTAACTCTTCACGTAATGTGTGCAATCCCGTGATATCGAGTTCGATCCTATCACACGACTATCGATTTTTAAGTCCATAAACATTCAGCTCTCACTTGGACAAAATTCGAATATCGTGATCACATTGATTAGCGTCTAGTTACACTAACAATGTCACTAGTACAACTCGAGTAAGGTTTCCTGGACAAAACCTTTTAATGATATATAATCATTATTATTATCGTTTCATTTCAAATACATTGTTAATAAGGATATGGATCTCAGCCATTCATTTTATTAACTATTCTGTTTCTCGTTTACGGATATAGCAAGATTACCAAAACACATTTGGGTGTGGCCACACAAACATCTTTCTATTCCCCCGGGGGCCCAGTTGGATTTATACTTCAAAAAACATTTTGAAGGAAACAAATCCCATTTCGACTACAAGCAAAACACATGAACTTTGCAACACTTCTGAAAATAACCCTTATGACTACCAGTTACGTTTAGCGTTAGGTTACCTTACAGAAATGCACTATATTCAATGCAGTTTTCTGGCATCTCAGGTCTAAGGATAACTATTTATGATTTACTTAATGACAAAGATCCATAAAGTAAAATCACATAGTTGGGATAAGTCCAATATTTGATCCATCAAATATCATCCAAAATTGACCAATATACTTTCAAGTATACTCTGTCACTATTTTGAATTGTCTCAGTTTAATAATACTCCCATATTATTAATCGACAACGGACATTTAGAAACATCATGATGCTCACGGATTAAAACATGTAAAATAGGATACAAAATCAAATAACAGAAAAATAAAAGAAATCCAATCTTTATTTCATGAATTCAATAATGTCTTACATCCTTTATCCAAATACTAATCAACAGATTTATTGCATGAATTCGCTAGCTAGTTGCAGCCCAATTGCCTTGGCATGCTTAACTACCTTTGGCCTAGATAAAGCCTTAGTAAAAGGATCAGCTACGTTATCATCTGTGTGAACTTTAATTAATTTTATTTCTCGAGCTTCCACTTGTTCTCGAACGTAGTGATATCTACGTTTAAAGTGTCTGGCGCCTTTCATAACTCCAAGGTCATTGGCGAATATTATTGCCGCAGAATTGTCGCAATATATATCAATAGGTTATTTAATTGAAGGCATCACTTCAAGATCTCTAATAAACTTCCTAATCCAAACAGCTTCCATTGCAGCTTCTGAAGCGGCCATGTACTCAGATTGAGTCGCATGCATAGCAATGGTTTTCTGCTTACTGCTCTTCCAGTCAACTGCTCCTCCATTGATGACAAACACGTAACCCGTCTGAGACTTCGTATCGTCTTTATCACATTGCCAGGACACATCACAGAATCCTGTTACATTCAATTATGTGTCTGGTTTACCCCCGAATACCAAAAACATATCTTTCGTACTTCTTAAATACTTTAGAATATGCTTAACAGCAGTCCAGTGGGACTTTCCTGGATTCTGTTGGTATCTACTGACCAAGTTCTGAGCAAATGCCACATCAGGCCTTGTGCATCTTACAGCATACATAATAGATCCTACAGCCGAAGCATAAGGCACCTTCTTCATGTAAGCTACCTCTTCAGGTGATGATGCATCTTTCTCATGACTTAACTCATGCTTAACCTCCATCGGTAAGAAACCTTTCTTAGAGTTATGCATGTTATATTTCTTTAATATCTTATCAATATAAGCATCTTGGCTAAGACCAATTAACCGTCTACTCCTATCTCGATAGATCTTAATTCCCAGAATATACGCAGCATCTCCTAAATCCTTCATAGAAAAACATTTACCAAGATAATCCTTAACTTCCTTAAGTCTTGGAATGTTACTTCCCATGATCAATATGTCATCGACATATAGAATTAGGAACACTACATTACTCCCACTAGCTTTGCGGTATACACATGGCTCATTACGATTTTGAACAAATCCGAACTTTTTGATTTCTTCATCAAATCGCTTATTCCATTGACGTGATGCTTGCTTCAAACCATAAATAGACCTTTGAAGTTTGCACACGCGTTTTGGATATTTAGGATCAACATACCCTTACGGTTGTTGCATATAGATGTCTTCATCTAAGCGATCGTTCAAGAAGGCAGTTTTAACATCCATTTGCCATATCTCATAGTCATAGTATGCTGCTATAGCTATGAGAATCCTAATAGCTCGTAAGTCTGCTACAGGAGAAAACGTCTCTTCGTAGTCTACGCCAAAAGTTTGAGTAAAACCTTTAGCCACTAAACGTGCTTTATAGGATTGTACATCACCATCCATGTCAGTTTTCTTCTTATAGATCCACCTATTTTTCACTACTTTAGCATTTTTAGGTGCATCTATAAGAATCCAAACATCATTGATTTTCATGGATTTCATTTCCTCATTCATCGCAACTATCCATTTTGACTTTTCTGGATCAGACATTGCGGATCGATAGTTAGCAGGTTCACCAAGATCCCCTACTTCATCCTCATCATCCTCTATGTATAGACATAGTTTGTCCGGCGCACGTATAGCCCTTTGAGACCTACGTGGAGGAATTAATTCCAGTGGAACACTCAGACTTTCTGGTTCTACAGGAATTTCATCGCTAGTATTTTCAGAAGGCAATGCATCTTCTTGAATTTCTTCAAGATCATAATTTCTCCTACTGAATTCTTGATTTACAAGATCATTTTCAAGGAAGTCTCCATACCGAGCCACAACTATTTTGTTCTCAGCCGGATAATAAAAGTAGTAACCCATAGTTTCCTTAGGGTAACCTACAAAGATACATTTTACTGAGCGTTGTTGGAGTTTATCTCCAGAGTCACGTTACACATACGCCTCACAACCCCAAACTTTCAAATAAGACAAATATGGCTTCTTGCCATGCCATAGTTCATATGGTGTCTTATCAACCTTCTTTGTGGGAACCATATTCAGAATACGAACAGCAGATTCAAGAGCATAATCCCAAAAAGATAATGGTAAAGTTGTAAGATTAAACATAGATCGTACCATATCCAATAATGTACGATTTCTCCTTTCAGATACACCATTTTGTTGTGGAGTATACGGAGAAGTAAGTTTCTGAACAATTCCATGCTCACTTAAATAATCTTTAAACTCTTGACTTAAATATTCACCACCACGATCAGAACGAAGAGCTTTAATCTTCTTTCCCAGTTGTAACTCTACTTCGGCTTTAAACGTTTTGAATGTTTCAAATACCTCATGTTTATGCTTAAGTAAATAAACATAACCATAACGGCTATAATCATCCGTAAACGTCAAGAAGTAGCTAGCACCTTTCCTTGACACATGTCTAAGCGGTCCACACACATCAGTGTGTATTAAACCAAGTAGTTCAGTAGCCCTTTCAATATTGCTATTAACAGGTTTCTTGGTCATCTTCCCAGAGATACAAGATTCACATTTATCAAATGATTCATCATTGATACTTTCCAAAAGCCCATCACGTTGAAGCTTTTGTATGCGAGCCTTCCCAATATGGGCAAGCCTACAATGCCAAAGATAAGAAGAGTTGTTGTCTAACTTACTCTTCTTATTCATGCTAAAAACAGAATTATTTTTTCTCTTGGGATTTTTATCATGCATGTTAATTTCAAAAACACCATTCACAGAAATTGCATCAAAATAGAATAAATCATCTTTGAAAACAGAAATTCTATTATTATCAACCGTGTGAGTAAATCCAAGATCCAACATACAAGAAAAGGAAATGACACCCATAACAATTGTAGGTGCATAGTGACAATTATTTAAAAACAGTACTAAACCCGAAGGTAAAACTAATTTAAATATTCCTATAGCTTCAACCGATGCTTGTGTGTCATTGCCCACTTGCAGAAATTGTTCCCCATAGGTAAGCCTCCTTTTCAACTCAAATCCCTGCAAGGTATTACAAATATTAATACCACATCCCGTATCATATACCCAGGAGTTTGATTTGTATGAAAGATTAAATAACTCTATCATAAAAAAGTTACCAGAAGATGGTGCTGCAGCAGCTTGCTCAGACTTCTTCTTATGTTCTACCATTTCATGGAGATAGAGAGAGCAATTCCTCTTCCAGTGTCCAGTCATCTTGCAGTAGTGACAAGTCTCATCTTTCAGGGATTTCTTAGCAAAGTTCTGTTTTGGTTTTGATGTAGTCGCAACTTGCTTGCTCTTATCAACCTTGCCTTTGCCTTTCTGCTTCTTATTCACTTGCGGTTTTGGTTTCGACACTCTACCCTTTTGTACATAAAGTAATTGAGGAGTAGCAGTGGGTGCCTTGTCTTTCAAACCCTTTTCGAAGTCAATGAGCATTGCATGCAAATCATTAACTGTCTTCCCCGTGCAATGCATATTATAGTTACGAACGAAATCATTGAAGTCCTTATTAAGGGACCTATTGATCAAGTTAATAGCCATATTATTATCAAAGGGTTGTCCTAGTGATATGAGTTGTTCCATATAACCCCTCATCTCCATATAATGAGCACTTACGGACTTTCCAGGAGCTTGCTTGCAACTATGTAGAGCATCAACCAGATCATAGATCTCTACAGCTTGCGGCGTTTCATACACAGCCTTGAGTTCATCAAGCATTTGCTAAGGAGAAGCTAGCTCATACTTCCTTTGAAGTGATGGAGCCATTCTCCCTAACATTACAGCAGCCACCTCATGGTGCTTCTTAACGTTAGCAGTGTGTTGAAGCCTTTCCGCATCAGTTGCTTCTTCAGCAAGATCCTCCGGAAAAGGAGTTTCCAAGATATTGATGGTACCCGCTGCTCTCAGAACAATTCTTAGTGAGCGGTATCAATCATTGAAATTAGGGCCAGTAAGTTCAGGCCTTTCAAAAAAAGCTTTGAACGTCGAGCTTATTGTCAGATTTTTTTTGGGTTGAGCCATTTCTACAGAAATAAGTTCAAACATTAGTATTTTCGATAATAAAATTCAAGAAAATAAAATTACCCCGGTAATAAAACCATAGTATTTTCCTTGAAAAACTAGAATCCATATTGACATAGATTTATCACATCAGTTGATCTGCTAGTGACAAATGTATTCAACACAGTAACTTGTCGAACAATAATTGCCAAAACATATTGCAATTTCTAGATATGTCAGGGATTTACATTGCCAAAAACATTTGCATTGTAAACATGTTTTATCCCTTCTTTATGCCTTAAGTTTCCAGTTCTCACTGAGTAACTCAATTAAGTCGACTAATCTAAAGAACGTAAAACCTTCATGTGCAATCTTATTCAGTCATGAAGTTTTCTCTCTATTACAACATCGTCCGATATCTTATATGACGACAATTTTAACTTCAAGTGTTCGTCAATTAGAGGGCATATGACTTAAATTTTAGGGTATAGATTTTGGTGTCAAAATCATGTATGGAGAAGCATGCATACATCTCCATAACATAAGTTTAATAAAACGTTTAGTAAACTTTTTGGTGAGACTAAAGTTTCATCATATATTTGCAAGTTGAGGTATTGGTTAAACCAATCAACCTTAAAGAATTATACCAATAACAACCGTAGGTAATTCCAATTTTGACGCACAGGCGAGCCGGGAATTTGGTCAGCGCTGAAGCATAACACCTCCTTCCTTAACCGGGTACTTGACCAGCGATGCGTTATACCCACTTTATAGTTTGTCAAAATTGAGTAGGCCGTTAAGTTGCTATTGCAATTCTAATCAACACAAATCATATGTAATTTAGATCTCAAAACAATTCATTAATTTTGATAAGATTTAGTCCATATTATTTTTCTTAAAAAAATTACCCTTGTTTACAACATACAATGTAAAAACGCATGAAAACAAGTAGTACAAAAAAATCTAAATCAAACAGCCACATGCAATAACAATTTATACAAAGACCATTAAATCTAGGGTTTTATAAACATAAAAAGTCTTCCCTAATTTTAAAACTTTGAATCAAATAAAGCAAATAGCAATCAAAATTATCTGATCCGTAAAAACATGCATGTTTATTACGGATCACCCATATTCTCTTAACAATTAAAAAACTACTACGGATCGTAACCACGCATGACATAACAATTAATTCATGCAAACCATCTAAAGTTTAATTACCATGTAATTTTAGGGTTTACTAAAAAAATTATTTTTTTTATATATAAAAAATTCGGCAGATCCGAATTCAAAAAACAAAAACAAAAAACCTAATTTTTTTTATAAAACCTAAAAAACAACATGTAATTAATAACACAAATCAATATTAGTTAAAAAACTTTAGATCTTGATAATTAAAATCATGTTAAAACGGCTCTCGACGCCACTGACGGTTTATGATTATCATAACAATTATAAAAACCCTAAAATGGATCAAAGAACACACAGCTGAAGCAAATTAACAAGATCTTTTATTAACACGATTATAATTAATCAAGGCTAGGGTTACATACCTTTATCCTAGCAAGATCTACAAGTTGACGGAATGGTCACCGGTAGAGATAGATCACGAACACCACCAGGATGTAATCTAAAATAAGATTACACCACGATCTTGTACACACGTGATACGGTGAGTTAACCGTGAGTCTAGCACGAACAAAACCGAGCTTCCAAGTCTATGGAAGATCTACCCAACAACCCTAGAGAGGGGCTAGGACTAGATCTAGAATAGCTTATTGAAAGTCAAAGAAGAACCCTAATGGGTGTTTGTTTTGGCCGGCGGTTAGGAGCAAAGAAAGAGAGATATGGAGTGAAAAATAATGAGGCATTAGGTTTGTTTATATACACCTTGGAAACTTCTCTTCCAAGGTTAAACAAGATAAAGCCAAAAAATCTTTTCCTCCTTATCTTGTCTCCCTATTTAGGCCGGATATATACAAGCTCCAAAAGAGGTTTCCGGAACTTTTCCGACTCCTTCTTTTAGCTTCTTTAACCTTCTATAACGGTCGTTTAATAATTAACTTTTAATTACTTAACGATCGTTAGCTACGGTTTGATTTAATAAATATAATAAATATATTTAATAAATAAATTAACTCTTCACGTAATGTGTGCAATCCCGTGATCTCGAGTTCGATCCTATCACACGACTATCGATTTTTAAGTCCATAAACTTTCACCTATAACTATTTCTACTCCAGTTTTTCATATAATAATCTAAGTAGCACCTTTTGCTCCCAATACATGTGATATTTGTTCTTTTGTTCATGTTCCTAGTCTTTGATGTTTGTTTGTTGTTCTTTTGCCTTGATCATTACTCCCTAATCCTAACAGTTACACTAAAAAAAAACTAACACAAATATATTATTGGGAGTCGCATAAAAAACGACACTATTTAGAAAATTATAGTTTCGTGACTCAAAATCGAGTGTGACTTCTGGTACACTCTGCTTTTATGTAGGTTCGTCCATGAATATTTGCATAGTATTTTATTTAAGAGTAAACGATATGGTGGAGTGGAGAAGCTCGGTGGTACCCTCTCCGATGCTCTCCGGTTCTCTCCACCACCCCCTTCCCCGGTTTCTCTACTCTTTTCATCGTATTACAAAACGAATAAGATAAACAACTTTTTTATTTGTTATTTTTTTAAAATTGAGTTTCTGAGTGAATGTGATATTTTTGTGGGCCCAAAATCAAAATGAAAATGAATGTCATGAGTGAAGTAATATTTTCGTTAGTTATTTTGGTGTGATATGACGTTAATGTAGCCACACTAAGACCAAAGTGAAAAAGAAGTTTTCACTCCACTGCATATACATATAAAGTTGGCTAGCACCACACAATAGAAAGAGCAAGTTTCGATATACTGCTGTACTAGATTCTCACTTCATTTTTCATCTGTCTCATTGGTCAATTACGTATTATCCTAGTTGCATCTTTCCCTTTCTATAGCTTTATTTTTATTCCATGTAAGTTGCTATAAAAGCAGCCAATTACATTAGTGATTTAAAGTTCAAGTTGTATATTCTTGTGACAGTAATTAGTAATAGTTAAGTACAACTTTCTACGATATTTCTTAAAAAGTAAAAAAAAAAAAACAGTGATATGAAAAACAAAAAAAAAGAGAAAAAAATACTGTATGAATAAAAAAAAGTAAGAACAAATCAAATGACTAACGGTAGAGTAAACGCGAACCACAAGGACAAAAAAATGTAACATTTTTCAATGGTAACAGGTAAAACAAGTTATGCACCATATCTGGTCATATTATGTATATTAAACAAAATTTGAACGTAAATTAGCGATGTGTCTAACCATAAAATTATATGTTACTTATATCGGTCTTTTCAACAATATATCTTACGCATGTACAGTTTTCACCCAATTTTTTATGATCTTTGTGAATGGTTTCACTGTAGTACTAACTGCTAATCTTAGAATTATATCCTGTTGTCATGGCATACATAATACTTCAAGATTCTATGGTTATCATATATGGAGTGACATAGGAACGATTTGACCCCTCTATCACTCTGTCTTGGTCACTGGTCTATTTCTTTTAAGAATCTGTTTGTGCCATTGTGCCTGAGGTGTTCCGTGGTGCCACATGCTATGTTTTCCAGCTCGAAACTCCTATAAATACCAAGACGTACGGTTGCAACCAGTACATAAACCAACACACTTGGAAGAAACAAACTCCATCAAACGAACTATAATGTCGAGGGTAAGGGGGGATCCATTGGTTGTTGGACGTGTAATAGGCGATGTTATTGATAGTTTCAACCAGTCTATCAACCTATCTGTCTCCTATAATGATAGGGTAGTTAACAACGGGTGTGAGCTAAAGCCCTCTCAAGTTGTGAACCAACCGAGAGTTGATATTGGAGGTGATGATATGCGCGCTTTTCACACATTAGTACGTTAATTTGGTTCCTGTTCTATTCTCTATCATCTTGCTTTCTCTCGTTTCTTTTTTTTCAGATATTACTCGTCAAAACAATCATTAAGTGACTTCAGTTGCGTTATTGTTGCTGTTTTAGGTGATGGTGGATCCTGATGCTCCAAGTCCAAGTGACCCTAACATAAGGGAATACTTGCATTGGTAAGATGTTCTTTATGATGGAACTTTTATTTTTCTATTCGATGTAAACTGCCCGTTTTAATTTTCATTAAAAGCTCTAATCATACATGAAGGGTTTTCAAATAAAAGTTATTGGAAAAAACTTGAGAATACCATGTGTTAAGAGACTGATTTGAGATCAATCTTTCAAGAAATAGATTAACATGAACGGGTTGATAAGGGAAACTCGTTGATAAGGCCCTTTGAGTGGGCAAGACTCCAAAAACACTCGACAGAAACTAGACTACGACTAGTAATTGGACTACGACTACTAATGCAACTTTATATGTTCCCTGTAAACTATATTGGCTGGTTACTGATATCCCAGCAACCACAGGAGCACGGTTTGGTAAGTTGTTGTTGTACGAAACCGACAACAACCCGAAGATCGATATCGCGGAACCGCTAGATCGCAAGTAATATCGAGTACAAGTAGCGAACACGAGAGACTACAAAGAACCGACAATAGTATATGCACACGGAATACCCCCAACTACCCCTTTATTAATAACCCTAATAAAGATTACATTGGGAAGAAGAATTCAATGAACTAGGATCCCCCTCATCCCTATTTATAGAGATGAGGGGGTTCGCACCTTCCTAATACAAGTTTATTCCTAATCTATATTACAAAGTACACTTAAGTCCCTAACCTATGTTTAATATTACTCCTAATATTCTAACAACCCTGAAGATCGATTTGCGGAACCCTAGATCGCTGTAAAGAAGATCGCAGAGCTACAATAACGACAACCCAGAAGAACGAAACTACAAAGGTAACCAAACGACTATGTTTTATTATATCGATCCATTGATTACATAAGAAAGAATAAGAAGCTACGGTGTGTTTTGTGCATCACCCCCTCACCTCCTTTTATAGGGTGAGGGGGTCGGTTACAAACTCGGGCCGAGCCCACACGACACACTTTACCCTAATCGATAAGCTAACTAGATAGGAAACTATATGCAACAGTTGTATAGTATAATTTTGTTTTTAATTAGTATAAATTAAAACTGTGAAATAATTAAGTGGGTAAAAATCCTAAACTTTAATTTTTTTTTGTTATAGGTCAAGAAATTGTGTGCTATGAGAGCCCAAGACCATCAATGGGAATTCATCGCATGGTTTTTGTGTTGTTCAGGCAAATGGGTCGACAAACTGTGTACGCCCCAGGATGGCGCCAGAATTTCAACACCAAAGACTTTGCAGAACTCTACAACCTTGGATCTCCAGTAGCCGCGGTTTATTTTAACTGTCAACGCGAAGGTGGATTTGGTGGACGACGGAGATAAGATATAAGGCATGCTTATGAAGTTACGAGTGCATATTGAAAGCAGGCACATCATGTCATATAATAACTGTTTCATCTTCTCTAAACTATACTGTATTATATTATACGCACTCATAGACCTGCGGGTTTCGCGGGCGCAATTAAAAAATTGGCGAATGATTCTTACCGAGTCAGACACGGTTAAATGTTCAAGATGTTTGTTTTTCCTTCTTGATCAGACACGAGCAGAGCTAGCATGTCTTACCAAGTCAGAGGTTCATGTGTTGTCTGATTGCCTCTAATTAACTCAAAAAAATTCGAAGGGGCTAGCGCTACCCATTTTTATCACTTTGACTTGCATATATATATGCCTCACTCTATACTATCTCCTTGCTCCACTATCGTCGCCGGAAGCCATCTCACAGCCACCAGTCTTCTCTATCTTCACTGGTCTTAGTGATGGTTTTTTTGTTAATGATGTTGATGTGTTCATGGCTTTTTTAGTAGGTTTGTGTGGGTGTTTTTTTCACTCTGTCTACCGAGTGTGAGACTCGGTCATTCCAATGCGGTGACTGAGTTAATCGGTCGTCGAGAAGTGGATTGGGTCGTACATGCGATCGAGTGTCGTCTCTCACAAAAGTCAAAAACCTTCCCTGGTTAGCTTTTGCTTTCAATATATAGTTGCCAAAATGTATCACGCATATTGCTGTCTTAACTACTACCTCCATCCCAAAGTTATACTCACTATTTCCTTTTTCGGACGTCCCAAAATTATTGTCCCATATTTAAAATAGATATGAAAGTTTGATTAATTTTAATATATTACCCTTGCTTGAAATTATTATTACAAACTTTACAAATAAGACCTGATAAAAGTGTCAAGAGAGAATATTGTAGTAAATGTATTTTTCTTAAACTGTGTGTTTTTTTGTTGGGGATAATAATTTTGGGACAGAGGGAGTAACCTTTTACATCAAAAAATATCTTTTCTACAAATTAATATGTCCGTGCTTAAAATCTGAATTTGAATTTGATACGAACATCTGAATTTAAATCTAAATCTAAATCTGAGGCGAAAATGTCTGTATGTGAATCTAAATCATTATGTAACATGATGAATGACTTGTTATGTTTAAACAAACACCAACGAAGCGTTATGGAAACTGTCGAGGAAGGAAAACAAATGCATAAATACCAAAACATATACTAGTAGTAATCATATCAACTGCAAGAATCAGAGGGTGAGATACAAATAATCTAATATCATTTTATGAAAAAAAAATGCTAGTAGCGCAGCTTGTTATACGTTTGTCTTCTCTTACTATAAATTATAATTATTAAGTAAATTATTTTATGTAAACATCCCGCTGAATGGTTTTTCTGGTGGTTCATTGTAGGGTCTCATACTCGCAGCACAATCGCTATTTAAGAGTGCTACATTTTCACTTTTTTGTCTGGCAGTTGGAATTTGCATACTCTCAGCTCGTACCATATCCTGCAATTTTAGAGAAATGTATATCATTCATTTTAGAGGAACAGATTTTGTTCAGTTTCAGTTGATCAGCAAAATTTTACTTAGCTATTTCAGTAATAATATAATTTGTTCATGTGAAGTGATTTAGGTTTTAGGCAATAAAAATACACTTTAAGCCACTTTCGATCCGTTTGACCCTTTGTGTTATCAAACAAATATATTTAGTTTACCCGTTTGAATGATAAATAAAAGAGAATCTTAATCGACTACATCTGGCAAAATGGGGGTTGGTAGACTGTTCAGAACGGGTCCGGATTTTAAAAAGGACATTTTTGTATTGGTTGCAAGAGGCTGGTCTCATTGAGTTGAAATGAAAAGAAGTACCTGATCTCTTGGAAGCAAGTCAAGGTTTGCTTTTTGCTCCAGCCGCTGATTTATTACTTCTGCAGCGTAATTCACAGACTCCTGGAGCTCACTGTCAGCTTCAATAAGGCTGCCGTTTTTTTTTATTTCCATCTTTACAAGGTCTAACACTTTCCTCAAAACTATGGTGGACTCATATTCCATAAGAAAATTAAGTACAAAACTGAATCTTTGCAGTTGTGATGACATCACAGCACATTCCGTGTTTTCTACAAATGGCTGTTTAAGTAACCACGCGATGTCCACGAGCAATTCAGAGAACTTGTTAACGGCAGCCTCACAAGATTTAGTCGTGGATGTAGACTCTGAATCTCGTGCATACATACGTGAATAATAATTCATCTGCATTGTTGTAATCTCCGAACATACTTCTTCGTCTGCAACTAGAATTGGAATGAAGTTGGATATACCAGATTCATTTTCAATCTTCAAGAAAAGAATAATCGGACACTAGTCAAAACTAAGAGGTAACAAAATGGGCTAGTTCGGTAAAAAAGAAAATTACTGTGAACCAAACCTCAATAAAACCAGGACCAAAAACATCCAATTCAGTATATGGAACACATATCCTTAGGAACTGATGATCGGAGTTGGCTATAGAAGCCTCACTTTGGGTGTGTAATGGTGAAACACGCACTTCGTTTTTCATATACTTGCCAGCAAAGGATATTAAAAACCTGTGAAATTCATCTAATAAGTAAATTAAGTATTTGTTTGATGTAGTATGCAAAATATATGTACCTTAATCTCGGTTGAAGCAGATTACTTCCGCATGCCAAAAAATTTATGGGTTTGCCTGCTTCAAAGCATGTAGGCTGAACATAATGTAGCTTCGGTGCTTTTTCACCCGCTTCAATTTTTATCACGGACCTTCCACCTGCCAGGTCAGAACATTTTAGTGCATAAACACACAATTTGAGGTAAATATCAATCACCCTCGAGCATGGAGAAAATCAGTTCTAAAACACAGATTCCAACAACCGATAGTTTTTGTTCCATTTTCTTAGTTGCATTTTAGCTATAAGACTGTAGGGATAGATATTATATTTCTCGATGGCTTTACACGATAACATGATTATTATCAACTTGCATGCGTTGTATGAATACTTTGTCGTTTGCGTTTATCACACTCGCAATATTGACTTAACAATTTAACTTGGGCATTCACAGAGATTAGAAGCATTTTCTCAACTAACCACTAATGAAATAAGACTTACCCAGAAAAAAAGTAAGACATTATAGTCGACGAACCTTTCATGACACTGAAGATCATGTCGTTTAGGTTAATATAGAATGTGTCTCGTCTCAAAAGCATGTTTTTAGGTAAAGCAAGGAGGTCATATATACATACAACTGGATCTTCATTTAACTGTTCAAAATTTTACCTTAAGTTATATAAAGTAGATGAAGTATGCATAATTAAAATCGAGTTTCAACAAAGATATAAAGATAAATCCAAGGTTAACAAAAAGGGAATCACCTTCGCCCACATAAACCTCGGGATTGAAATGAAAATGGTAAGAATTGTGCATCCAGGACGCATATATCCTTCCAACTCCACAGGCATGCTAGCCAACCATTGAAATATCTGTAAAAGCATAGATGATTGCGTCAGTTAACAGTAACAGGTAAATACAATTATTCAAACTCCCCTTTATATCAAAAGTGGAAAATCTGACCCGTTTACTTACAAAGGGCCGATTCGTCTTATGCTTTATCTCTAACGGGTCAAACAAAAACACCCAAAGTGTATTTTATTACGGAGTAGCATATTATTATTATATGCAAAACTCAAGTATTACAAAAGGCCGGCCCGGACCTGTTGGAACTGGTTACCCAACCTCCCTGGCTATTTTGCCACAACTTAAGAAAGTTACAAATAGTAGTAATGATCTATCTTACTTGATGTCGGAGTGTACGTGGGAACTCAGCTGGATTCCAATCATAAAGCTTAAATGAGATCCGACCGGTTTGACACTACAATAAAGTGTATATAAACACGGATGTTACATGTCGCAAGTGTAGAGATTCATCATACAAATAAGAAGTATTGACATCATTGATGAAAAACCAACCATAGAGGAGAAATCTGTATTATCATCAGCATTTTCTCTCGCTTCATCTGTATGATTTTCACTAGCTAAAGATGTAATGCTATCTCTGTTTTGTGCATGAGTGGAACCTTGAACGGAATTATGTCCTTCACCTGCTACTACTAATTCCTCTCCTGCTGCTGCCTCACTAGTAGGGGATTTATCACTACAATCAGCTAACTGAGATACAGATTCCTTGGGGTCTAAGGACTTTCTTCTACGCCTGTTATTATGGCGCTCTAATTTTCTTCGGCAACTACGTCTATCTTCATCAAAATCTGACAGGACATGAAACCTACAACATAGTAAGTTTGTCAGCTAATAATATTGCTAGCACAAGCACTAGCAAATTTCATTTTCATATTCATGAGAATCCAAGCATATGTGAACATCTTAGATATAAAACTCTCATACAGAAGCTCACATAATACTTTCCTAAGAATCACATCATTATATATGCATTGCCTCAAACCGCCCTCTTAGATGACAGCCCTTAATACCGAAGCATCAAGTGTTGATGAAACTTGTTTAGAGATCAAATTTATTTTTTACAACGCTTCATATGGGCGTAATTGAAATAATTGAAATATATATTAAAGAGCATTTCCCGGCCTATGGGTGTTTCTTACTTTCTTGATCCTTTGGGATACGGTTTATGTCCAGGAATTAAAGGTAGTGTAAAAAGAGGAGCAGCAAGCACCTTGATCATCATTTTCCTGCAGGAACCAGCCTCTAAACCTTCATTATATTTTGGTGATACAATTTTTCACCTTAAACCAGAAACAAAAACTAGTGATGGAGCTGTTTGGTATCACATTCACATCTTGTTTGTGCGTCACTCTCGTACCACTCAAATAAAAATCCCAATCTGGACCGGCAAACACATAACCGAGTTTCTATATTGAGTGATATTGATATCCGCAAAAATTTTAAACTTCAAATCTTCTTTGTTGTGTAAATATGAATTAATATGGATTAGAGCATGTGAAAAACCTAAGACTATGTATAATAGAAGGTTATGTAGCGCTAAGCCAGGAAGCTGAATTCAGGTGATTTTATATGTTAACGATTTATCGGTCATTTTTTGATAAAATGATTAGCTATCAGCCTATCAGTACTTTAACCTAATCACATTTTATTCTGACCGGATAAGCTGGAGTCTAGCATGTTCTTAGAGGTTAGATATGTTGGAAACACACGCTGGGGCGTTTTAGGCTTATATGAGAGGAAGAGATGGGGTTTTGGAAATGTAACTTTTATTACTCGACTTTTGATATTTTTCGGATGCTTACACCAAATGCTTACAAACATTTTGATCATGGAACTAAATGGATACAAGATATTTTTATGGTTTATCTAGATAATTTCTACTTCATTCTTATCTCTAATCTAGATATTTATTAATCCACTTAATTATTCATTAACTTCTAAATTCTTCTAAAGATTTTTAGGTAGATATTTGGTATGATCATTCCTCGACTTTCTAGAAACTTCAGTGTATGAGTTCGAGCCTTGGGCGACCAAATCAAGTTTACGGTCTAACAAGATACCGGGTCCAATTATTTCCTGTACCATAATCCATCTATCTCTTGGTTTCGTCACCTGTCCACTGAGGATTATATACTACGTATTTCCTAAATTATGGTGCATAGTTCCAACCTTGCCTTAACTGTGTGCACCCTCCCTCAATTCGTGTCATATATTTTTCTTTAAGTTTGTAAGCTAAGTTAAAAAAAAAAAACACCAGAGAGACACTATGTCCTTAACATGAGTTTTTGCAATGCCATGACCTCGATGATCTATACTGCAAGAGGTCAATACACTACAATGGAAACCTTAAGTTACAATTTCTGAGTGGTTCCATAGCTAAGTCCCCCCCGGAAGTAAGTAAGTTTAAACATTCTAATTGATTTCCACAAATCGCTTACCGCTTATGTGTAGCTAGCTTGAAATGCTCCACAACCAAGCTAGTGTAGTGGTGGTAATCATGTGAGATCAATATTTGTAATGTAACAAAAATAGTAATAAGGTAGCTAGAATGAAGTGAACTTACTTTCCACACTGCTGACAATATCTCTTGTGAATACCATCAATCACGACAATACAAGCATTAGCACACGTAAGACAAACCCGATGTCGTTTATGATATCCTTTAAGCTCACTAATATCCGCCTTACAATCTGGAACCTGACAGTACTTGTTCGTTATCGCGCTACTACTAGTCTTAGCCTTCTGTTTCTTATTATTTTCCTTCTTCTTCTCCTCCTCCTCCTCTTCAGCTGCCTCTAGCTCAGGACCAGCTAGATCATACGAACTCGAAGAAGCGTGCAAGTGATCCTCGATATTGAAACCAAGGAACTGATTCCAGTCCCATATTGACATCGATGGATCGTCCGAGGTCAACGCTGGTGGTGGGGGCGATTCGGGTCCCATGCTGTATAGATACAAACGTACGTAGTAGTCGATCACCTTACTTACCCTAGCTAGTCAAATGGATAGACATAGTACAAAGTAAAATACAAGTACAACGTATTTTGTTGTAGTACTACAGTACTATTTAGGTTTTGAAATCTTGCATGTGCTGTGGTTTAAACAAAACTTAAAAACCGAATCCATCTTTATAAAATGTTTTAACAAGCTCAAATCTTTTAATTTGTCAGACATTTTGGATGTTCAAGCTGTTTTTTTTTTCTTCAATTCGTTCATACGTGATCAGATGTAAAAAAATCTTTAAAAAATATCTTATTGCATCTTGTCGATATTTTTTTCTTAGTTGACATTTTTCAACTTTTTTCTTTGAAACATTATAATGTCTATAATGATAACTTATTTTTAAAAGAATAGCTTACTAGCAATCTTGTTTGTCACTTTGTTTAAGTTTAGTTTTTGATAAAAACTTTCTTTTATCTTTGATTTCAATTAAAAAGAATAATCATATAATTAAAAGGGATACTTGTTTGTCACTTTGTTTATGTTGTTTTTGGCTTATGTGAGTTAAGCTCGTGTTTTATAAAAAAACGTTACTTGCATCAATGCGATGCATGTTTGATGCATGTTTTCTATTTGTAAGATAAAGGTAAATTATGAATTTTATTTTTATGTTATTATACTATGTTAAGTTTTATGAGTTAAATGTTTTCTTTATTATTGAGACGTGTTTATGTTTTATAAATCTGAAATGTTTTATATTTACAACATTAAGACGAGAAAACACCACTACAAGAAAAAGTGTTTTTAGTGACGAAAATTCGGTGACCAATTTTTATTTGGTTATTATTTTAACAAATTTTATTTTTGTTTAATCATGGTGACCAAAATTATTGGTCACCAATTTGGAATACTAAAAATAGGTTACCAAACTATTTGGTCACAAAATTAAACCAAAAATTACTTTTTAAGTCACAATATTGTTTTGAAAAACTTTTATGATAAGTAAAAATCGTCGCTTAAATATAAAACAACAATTTATAAAATTGATAAAATTCCAGAATAAAAAAAAGCTCTAAGGTCCAAGTTATAAAAGTAACACTTCGGATGTTTATGTTAAAATTAAAAAAAAAAACTCTATGGGCCCAAGTAATAAAAGGACTCAATATCCCAGAAAAGGACCATCTCATAATATTTGGCCCAAAAAGAGGATCAGCATCGTAATAAAAGGGACTCAAATATTCCATTGGATACTCTATTTCCAAAAAAATAGATGTGATACTTCTTGCAAAGGGCGTATCCTCTATTTCCACCGTATCCTCTATTTCCAAAAAAATACATCCACCGTAACATAACAATCACTTATATCACCACCGTATCCTCTATTTCCAAAAAAATGCATCCACTCCTCTATTTTCCCATTTGATTCGTGCATCACGAATTCATCATAAATTAGGTACGATTTTTGTCAATCGGTTGCTTATTTAATTGCTTATTTATCAATCGGTAGCTTATTTATTAATCAGTTGCTTATTTATCAATTAGTTGTTTATTTATTAATCAGTTGCTTATTTATCAATTAGTTGCTTATTTAATTGCTTATTTATCAATCAGTTGCTTATTTATTAGTCAAATGCTTATTTAGTTACTAGTTGCTTATTATTTTAGTTAGTTGCTTATTTTGATAAAATTATTTAGGTGCGATTGTTGTGTTTGGATTTGATAGAGCACGTGAGAAACATTTGAGCTTATTTTGATAAAATTATTTAGGCGGCGCGGAGTTGATTTGATTTCGGTTTATATTATATAAGCTTTGATTTTCTGGTTTATTTTGAGACATTTGAGCTTATATGAGTTTGTTAGGATATGATAAACTTATATAAGCTCGAAAGTCTTGATGAAAGAAGGAAAATTGAAGTTTATGTTATATAAGCCGAAATCAAATCAACTCCTAAGCCCACATATAAACAAACACCAAATCCGTAGTAAGTATTATTTTTATTTGAAGTGATATTGTTGATTGTAGGAGTTTGATTTAAACACATATAGGCAGTTCAACCGATAGTATAACGACACCATTCAAAATATTGTTACGAGCCCATGACTAGTTCTTCGCTATAATGAAAGCTTCCTGTTATGTCATATCACTTCTGTTAGCCGATATGAATTTGCGTGTCAAGTGAGTTTGCCTATGTTACTTACAGGTCGAGATTTATAAAATTTTGATCACTTATAGTTTGGCATTGACGAGCTAGAGTATTGTATAGAACTGTAAAATAGATGATATGCTCAAATGTTGTTTATATGTGGTTATGGTATGATACAAATCATGACTTTGATGCATAGTTTTTGTGTTACTGATAACTCGTGTTTAAAATGTATTGTTGATTTGATGATCAAGCTACTTAAGTAGATATTCGATATGCATGTAGCTGGATCATGATATACTTTTGTGGAGTATATAGTTAAGTCAGAGTCAAGGTGAGTTTGAAATTTTTTTGAGTCAATGCGAGTATGAGAAGACGGAGTTGAGTCAAAGTAAGTTTCAGGATATTAAGTTGAGTCACTGCGAGTTTGAAATATAAAGTCAAGTCAAGGCGAGTTTGTGAATATCAAGTCCGAGTCAAAGGGTGGACTTTGGAATTATAGATCTGAGTGAATGAGAGTTTAAAAATGTAGAGGCGAGTTTGAGAATATTGAGTCGAGTCAAGGTGAGTGAGAATATGAGTTGAGTCAAGGCGAGTTTGAAATATCGAGTTGAATCAAGAAGAACTTTAAAAATATCAAGTCAATTGAGTACTAAAATTTAATGATACTATAATTTTGCCACAACATTATATTAAGTCCAGTACTGTAGCTTGATTTTTGACTTGAAATTTAAGTCCAGTAGTTCTAGTTTTATAATTAGAGTTGAGCTTGAACTTGAACAGGTAAGAAACCGGTACTTCACCAATTCTACACTGGCATAATTAACTCTGATGTATGCCCTTAAGTATAAATCTTTGCATTTATAATGAAATTAATGATGTCTGATAACTATAATATTGATAACATGCTGAAAATATGATCAGCTCTGATTGTGTATATAAATCAGGACTTCGATTCATAGTGTATTGTATAGAACTGGATAACAGGATTTATGTAGGTTAGTAGTTTGTCGTAGCAGTGATAAACGTTTTTATCACTAGAATCATACTTTTGACTATCATTAAGTAACACCATGTATTCTTAGGAGTTTTTATATTGCTATAGCAATGGATAAATCCTGGATGCACATTGTTTATAGGTTAACCGACCCACGATACGAACTTGGTGTGAAAGATTTCCTTAAATTCGCTTATCGTGACAAAAATAAGTCGTTAGAAATTCCTTGCCCTTGCAAAATTTGTAATAATTTTCGTAGCCATAAGAAAAATATTGTTTATTCACATTCGATGCAAAATGGGATTTCTGCGGGTTATGATGTGTGGACACGTCATGGGGAGTCTTGTGATGTTTCGGATGATAGTGATGATGAGGTATCATTCAATGATGAGGATGTGGGTAGTGATAATATGAATGGTAATAACGAAGATGCAGGTGATGACCTTGATGAGATGTTAGATAATATAGGTCAAAGTAAGTAGGGTGATAAATGGAAGACTAATAGTGAATCTTCATCTTCTATAGACAAAGATTTAGAAACTCTATGTAGATTGTCAGAGGAATCACATCAAGAACTTTACACGGGATGCCAAAGTTATTCGAAATTTTTGTTTATCGTTTCCATTTTACATGTTAAAACAACAAATGGTTGGTCTAATAAGTCTTTTAATGATATACTTAACGTATTTAAGAAAGCACTCCCTTCTCCATCCTCGGTTCCAAAGAATTATTATGAAGCTAAAAAGTACATACGTGATTTGGGATTCGGGTGAGAAAAAATTCATGCTTGTGTTAATGATTGTGTTCTTTATAGAGGTAAGTACAAATCATTAACCAAATGTCCAAAGTTCCAAGAACCTCGATTCAAAAAAAAAGAACTTGTAAAACCCGCATGCTTTTACCATGAATAGTACCCTTAAGATCGTACGTACTAGATTAAAACTTTCCTTTTATAGTACGATTACGTTTACGTGTTAGGATATTACGTATTACGTACGTGTTAGTACACGATAAGTATTTACTACGCACGAACACGCAATAATTATTTGACAATAATTAATCACGAACATGCGATCATGAAATCACGAACGGAATTAAATCACGAACTATTATTAAGTATATATATATTTATTACGAGCGTAAATAAATATATTAGGTCACGGTAATTATTTAACGAGAACACACAAACGCGAACACAAATAAACACGAACAAACACGTAAAACACGAACACGGGAACACACTTATTAATTAGACACGGAAAACATTCGGGTTACCCCTTGTGGGCCCCATTACCACGAAATTAAGGGGGAGGATGGGCTTAGCCCATCAATTTTTACTAAAAGGGGGTTAAGGGGAAAACACTACTCATTTTTTTTTACAGAAGATTTTATCAAAAACCCTAAAAGTTTTCTTCCTTCTTTCTTGGTTCCTCTTTTGGCCGCCACCCATAAAACACCATGGAAGGGTGTTTGTTTGATTTTGATCTTGGTTTTTGATGCAAGAGTTCGTGTGTGTTCATCCTTGATAGATCCACGTATTCGGTATACCTTTTTAATCCTTTTTCTATTGTTTTGGATTTAAAAATTAAATAAGAACATGATGTTTTTAAAAACCTAATTAAAAACATAAATCTAACATGTTTATGATTATAGGGTTGATCAAAACAAGGGTTTTAGGGGTGTTTGTCTAGCCGACGCCTAAACCGAACCCCTAAGGGGTCTCGGCTTGGCACATGGACCACCACCGAGACCTCAAGGTCCCGGTTTGGTAGTGTGGGTCCCACGGCAGCAGCAAACAAGGGATACCCCGACCTTGGTTCGGGGTATGGTGTTGATTACGGGTCCGGTTCATGGTTTATAGTCAAGATCCGGTTCACGGTTTATGTTAAGATTATTTTTTTTATATATATATAATCATATGTTAAAATTAAATTAATAAATATGACATGATTAATTTAATAAACAAGACTTAGGTTATAATTTAATTATTAGAATCATGGAATTATTAACCTAAGTATTTTATACATTTAAGACTTATAATTAATTAATTATTTTAAAACCATGGATATAATTAATTAATTAACATGACTTAGGTTATATTATTAATATATAATAATAAATATTTTAACCTAAGTATTTAACTTATTTAATTAAAAACATGTTATACTTTAATTAAATATTTTAACCTATAGTTTAATTTAATTACATGAAATAATTATTAAACTATACCTTATATCATATGACTTAGAAAATAATCATGAAAACACCTAGACTTATATACTTAGCTTATTTAACCAGCTTATTTCTAATTATGGAAACTTTCTATTTTTAAGAACTTAATTAAATAAGGCAGCTAATCTAATTATGGAAACCTTCTATTTTTAGAAACTTATTTATTTCAGGCAGCTAATTTATTTATGGAAACTTATTTATATAAGGCAGCTAATCTATTTATGGAAACTTTCTATTTTTAGAAACTTATCTATTTTAAGGAGTAAATCTATTTTTGGAAACTTTCTGTTTATGGAAACTTTCTATTTTTGGAAACTTTCTATTTTTGGTAACTTTCTATTTTTGGAAACTTTCTATTTTTGGAAACTTTCTATTTTTGGAAACTTTCTATTTTAGGAAACCTGCTATTTTTGGAAAGTTACTTATTATTACACAGTAAGTATAGTAATACATGAAATACCAGAAATACTTAATCAGATTAAACAGAATATAAGATAAACACGGTTTAAGGCTTTAAAATAGTAAAACATGGTAAGAACACATAGAATAAGTTAAGACATGACATAAAACCAGCTATGTATTTAGTAAGCAGATACTTATTCATGTACGGATTTATGTAGCACTAGTGATTCGGAAGTAGGATTCCTCGCAGTTCGTCTTTCTCGTTCACTGGACATAAGGTACGGATTCCCGTCCTTTCAGTATGGACATTCTTTGCTTGTTAGGATTCCCCGTATGCAGCCAAATGTTTTCCCGTAGTATAAGTTATGTGTTTGATTGCTTATGTTTAATTAAGATTACCTATAGCCATATACATGCATGACCAGTTTCACCTAGTTATGGAGGTACCATAACCATAACATTGGAGGCACTAATGTTATGACTTCACCATGGCGGAGTGATTGCTCGTGGCGTCCCTTCAGCTTTTGACCATTTATATTATATTTATCATGTGGGGCGTATGGGTGCATCCTAGTTACATGTTTTCAGTCAGGATTTCATGGTGAATGTGGTGTGTGCCTTGCATCCTTCACAAGGAGCTGATCCCTCCTACCCAAAGCCAGTATATTAAATTAGAGGCAGCCCCTCTAATTTGCATGATGAGGTCACCCCTCCAAGTATTCATGCACGGTGGATTTTCATGACCTATATTGGCTAATGGTAAAATATGTTAAACAGTTTTCATAAGATAAACATAAGACTTTTCAAACTATAAAACCAGTTTTTATGAACATGTTCCAGGTTTTCCAGGACTTATGCATTTCCGCTACTATTAAGTCTTTATTATGTTTAGTCATTCATACTATGTCTATATCCGTGCACTGAGCGTTTTGCTCAGCCGTTACTTTCCTTTCCATGTCCCAAAACGGCAGGTACCCTAGGAAAGACTCGAGCATTTGGAGGACGTGCATCGGATGGAAGCTGCTAGAGACTTCTTTTCCTGTTGCCTTCATATATTTATGCTTGTGTAGTCTTTCATTCATTTATCTTGCTTTATTATGTTTTGGGCTTATGTTTGGGAACCGATGTTTGATTTCGGTTATCCCTATGGTCATGTAATGTTTTATACATTTATCCTTGTATGCTTTGATGACACGCCATAATTACGCGTGACATTTCCATTACCAAAATGGGGTGTTACAATTAGGGTATCAGAGCCAAGGCTTCGACCTGTAGGCTCTAAAACTCGACCTGTGACTTGTGGGTAGTCACCAGGAGCTTCCTAAAGCCAACGTTTGATATTCCACGTATTGATGTTTTCAGCGCATTGTTGTTTTTAACCATGACGTTTTCAGCACCTTGAGGTTTTAACCTTGATGTTTTCATCGATATTGTTTTACTAATATGGATGGACAACTGTCATTCATATTTAGTTATGTGTCATTGTTTCATGCATAATGTTCCTCGTGAACTGTGGCTATGTGGACTGAACCCCAGTAGTTCATAATTAGTCACATAAAAGTTTTTTTCTGATAAGTTTTGACATATGAGTTTCATTTATTTATGTTTCATGTATCATTGTTGCAGGGATTATGACTAAGTAATGGTTGGTACAGGGCTGGCCCTATTTATTCGCATGTGCTTTTATCGAAACTTTTAACTTTAGGACCGACCCATAGGCGTCCCCTCGCCATGTCTTTTGTTTTGGAACCGACCCATAGGCGTTCCCTCGCACATATAAAGGTTTTATAAACTACATTACGCATTCATGCACTATTTTTCATGCATAAAATTTTTCTCATGATTTAAATTGGCATAAAAAAAATTTCATGTCCCCTCATAAGTTATTATGTTTTTATGTCAAGTATGTTTTCATACTGTCATGGTTAACTTCAGTTTCATGCTGATTATGTTATACACTTCTTCGTGATAGATGGTTTCATGTTTCTTCATGATAATTCTGTCTTCATGCTGATTATGTTTTACGCCTCTTTTGTTATTTACGTTGTCCTGCAAGACATTGTTAGATTTCATTGAATCATGCTTTCATGATAGTCATGGTTGGTTTTCATTGATCATGCTGTCAGGCAAATCATCATTGAATTTTGTGTAACCACACTTTAACGTTTCTGTTATAACCAGAATGATGTCTATGCTAATACTGCCAGTTTATCATGATGGTTTTCCTAACCGTTTAACCAGTATACTTTCCTTAAATCATGACAAATGATCGACCCCATACCGATCATTTCATGTGCATTCAACGTGTACTCCATGTACCATATTCCATGTGTATTTCACATACCTTAATCCATGTGTATTTCACTTGCAATACTTCTCAAGTATTCGCTAGTTGAATCTAAATCATCTCAGGCGTATGTTCAATTGCTGATATTCTACAAGGTTGTTGATACCGCTCATAACTTGGAGATGTTACTAAAGGTTGATGCTGCTGACGTTCGGAGACCCTACGAGATGCGGATGTTGTTCACAACCTGGAGATCCTACTAGACGAAGACAAAGGCGTCGGAGCAAAGCAATTGGACGAGAAGATGCTTCACCAGCAGACGATTCCCATCAATCATTGTCCCTAATTCTTAGTTACATGTCACACGTCATTCGGCTGTCATTTCAGCCATATGAGTGCAAACCGGTACCAGCCGGCCACTCAGCTGAATAGTTACATGAATCACGGTCATGAGAATGACCGTCATGGAACTGACAGACAGGACGATAGTAACCACTACTATGACAGAAACTATCCTAGAAATCGCAACCGAGGCTCCGGCCGCGGACGTGATCAGACATACAAATGATCAGTAGTCCAACCGATCCGCCAATTCTGGCATAATAACCTTATATTGTGGCTATATTTGTTTCACATCTCGAGACACATGTCAAGACATCACTCAAGACACATGTCTCACGTATACTTTCTAAAGACACATGTCAAGACATCAGTCAAGACACATGTCTCACGTATACTTTCTGAAGACACATGTCAAGACACCAGTCAAGACATATGTCATGCTTATAGTTTCAAGACACGAGTCAAGACACATGACTCACGTCCAACTATGGAACATTTCTAAGAAATTCAGGGTACCCTCCAAGGGTATATCCATTTTGTTTTGTCATGTATTAATCAGGCCACAAGAATTTCAATACCAGTATCGACGTATCAGTGAGAACTGTCACGTTGTCGATGTCATTTTCATTCTTTCACCATACTTCATATATTCATGGCCTTGAAGGACGCCTTTCGTATTCCCATGTATACGAAGGTTTTCCTTCAACTTAATGATGAGATCCAAGCTTCTAACGCATTCCCTCGGACAGACACGAGATGAATTTTATCCTAATTATGTACTATGAACAGCACACCATGCTACGATTCATAATTATGTACAGTAATGTTCAGGCTCCTGAATACATTCAGCTTGATTTTCCATCGGGAAAATCGGTACAAATTATCTATGCTTACAAGCATGTGCGTTGTTAGCCATGGTCGCTAAAATTTTCTAGCTGTCAGTAAGACACAACCACTTAATTCTTTTACGCATAGCCAGTTGATTATTCCAAAGTCTTCCTATACATTCCAGAAGAATCTACAAGGAGAAGGATGGTACCATGAGATTATGTGTCGACTACCGTCGGCGTAAACAAATCACCATTCATGACCGTTATTCTCCTCCACGTATTGACGACATGTCCAATCAACCGTATAGTGTTAATCACTTTCCCAAGATCGAACTCATGATCATGCTGCCAACAGTGACGAGTGAAAAAGCAGGACATGTCCATGACTGCTATTCGTACACGACTCGGTCATGCTAGATTTATGATTTTGAATTAGTCTCATCAATGCTCCAACGGCATTACAAGAATGAGTTTCCATGAACTCATAGCAAATTCATCAGTGTTTTCATTGAGGATAACCTGATTTCCTCTAAGCCTAGAGAAGAACAGGAAGACCCTATCTGCACTATGTTGCAAATTCTATGACAAGAGAAATTCTACCCTCGAAAATTTTCCAATATCAATTCTGTTTGATTACAGTAACACACTGAATCACATGGGTTTCTATTGTTAATCTTACCATGGCTCAGCTTATGCGTAAAGGAGAGAACCCTACACTACATTAGGTGTTCTAGAAAATCCTACGCTAGGAGAAGTCTAGATTCAGAGACTCAGAGTTTCGCAAACTCCTATGTATCAAGTTCTACGAAGCAAGATACAGTTACGTTCATATCTAGGTACCTGACATACCAACAGGTTAAGATAGGACACCAACAAACTGGGATGTTTTCATCATCTGAAAATTGTGAATTGAAATGGGACAAGATCTCCACGGATTTTGGTTACCAGATTAACGCAAACTCAGAAGAAGCATGATGCTATCTGGGTTATTGCAAACAGTTTGATCAAGTCTGCAGAATCCTTACATCCGTAAGGATTGTAGAACCAACAGATTGATCAGACATGTTCCAGCCAACCAAGGCTCATCCGACCACTTGGCAATTCCTTAGTTATCAGGACAGACAAATATTCATAATTATGCCCCTTATTTACTTCACGTCCTTGTTCTAATTCCACGCCTTGCTTTCGCGCTCGCATTCATGACACTATTCACGTTCATGATCGTATTTTGGTTTACGGTTTTACGTTCATTTCTTTTCTCATTATGGGTAGTTTGCAAGAACTTGAGAGACCAGACCCAAGTTTAGTATAACTCCCTATCCTCAGATAGACGTTTCTCGTCATAATCTATGTCTCACCTTCTAGCGTTTGTCGTTACCGCCATTATATTCTATGATCACGATATGTTTCACATGTCATGTTCATTCCACGTTCCTCATATCATGATCAAGATATGTTACACGTATCAGGGATCACGATATTTTTACTCATACTACATTCGCCATATCTCCACGTAGCACGTTCAAAATTTTTCACGTATCGCGTTCAAAAATTTTCACGTACTACGTTTCTATATGTCTCGCGCATCGTTGCTAGTTATCGGTTAAGTTGGATTGTTTTGCACCATAATGTTTCAGTTACTCTTACACGTTAATTCTTATTCCTCGATCGAATTTAGGGGATCTACCTTACGTTGATAACCAAGAACTTCTTCGTATTCCAAGTCAAGGTCAGGAGGACCAAGATTTATCTTTAGTGTCAAGATCTTCTGAAGGAACCATTCCAAGAGGGAGGCCACTTGGAAATGGACAAGTTCATCCGAACTTTTATCCGTTTTTCTCTTATCAACTAGATATGTCCTTTCAGTCACGTCACGTTCCATGTCCTTTCAAGACATGTCACGTTCCGCGTTCCTTCTGCCAGGAAACCCGCACGTTCATTAATCTTACATACCCTTTCAGTTTGATTCGGGTATGTTTCTCTGTCAGTTACGTTATCTATAATTCGGGGACGAATTATTCTTTTTAGGGGGGAAGAGTTGTAAAACCCGCATGCTTTTACCATGAATAGTACCCTTAAGATCGTACGTACTAGATTAAAACTTTCCTTTTATAGTACGATTACGTTTACATGTTAGGATATTACGTATTACGTACGTGTTAGTACACGATAAGTATTTACTACGCACGAACACGCAATAATTATTTGACAATAATTAATCACGAACGGAATTAAATCACGAACTATTATTAAGTATATATATATTTATTACGAGCGTAAATAAATATATTAGGTCACGGTAATTATTTAACGAGAACACACAAACGCGAACACAAATAAACACGAACAAACACGTAAAACACGAACACGGGAACGCACTTATTAATTAGACACGGAAAACATTCGGGTTACCCCTTGTGGGCCCCATTACCACGAAATTAAGGGGGAGGATGGGCTTAGCCCATCAATTTTTACTAAAAGGGGGTTAAGGGGAAAACACTACTCATTTTTTTTACAGAAGATTTTATCAAAAACCCTAAAAGTTTTCTTCCTTCTTTCTTGGTTCCTCTTTTGGCCGCCACCCATAAAACACCATGGAGGGGTGTTTGTATGATTTTGATCTTGGTTTTTGATGCAAGAGTTCGTGTGTGTTCATCCTTGATAGATCCACGTATTCGGTATACCTTTTTAATCCTTTTTCTTTTGTTTTGGATTTAAAAATTAAATAAGAACATGATGTTTTTAAAAACCTAATTAAAAACATAGATCTAACATGTTTATGATTATGGGGTAGATCAAAACAAGGGTTTTTAGGGGTGTTTGTCTAGCCGACGCCTAAACCGAACCCCTAAGGGGTCTCGGCTTGGCACATGGACCACCACCGAGACCTCAAGGTCCCGGTTTGGTAGTGTGGGTCCCACGGCAGCAGCAAACAAGGGATACCCCGACCTTAGTTCGGGGTATGGTGTTGATTACGGGTCCGGTTCATGGTTTATAGTCAAGATCCGGTTCACGGTTTATGTTAAGATTATTTTTTTTATATATATATAATCATATGTTAAAATTAAATTAATAAATATGACATGATTAATTTAATAAACAAGACTTAGGTTATAATTTAATTATTAGAATCATGGAATTATTAACCTAAGTATTTTATACATTTAAGACTTATAATTAATTAATTATTTTTATAATTAATTAATTAACATGACTTAGGTTATATTATTAATATATAATAATAAATATTTTAACCTAAGTATTTAACTTATTTAATTAAAAACATGTTATACTTTAATTAAATATTTTAACATATAGCTTAATTTAATTACATGAAATAGTTATTAAACTATACCTTATATCATATGACTTAGAAAATAATCATGAAAACACTTAGCTTATTTAACCAGCTTATTTCTAATTATGGAAACTTTCTATTTTTAGGAACTTAATTAAATAAGGCAGCTAATCTAATTATGGAAACCTTCTAGTTTTAGAAACTTATTTATTTCAGGCAGCTAATTTATTTATGGAAACTTATTTAATTAAGGCAGCTAATCTATTTATGGAAACTTTCTGTTTTTAGAAGCTTATCTATTTTAAGCAGTAAATCTATTTTTGGAAACTTTCTATTTTTGGAAACTTTCAATTTTGGGAAACTTTCTATTTTTGGTAACTTTCTATTTTTGGAAACTTTCTATTTTTGGAAACTTTCTATTTTTGGAAACTTTCTATTTTTAGAAACTTTCTATTTTAGGAAACCTGCTATTTTTGGAAAGTTACTTATTATTACACAGTAAGTATAGTAATACATGAAATACCAGAAATACTTAATCAGATTAAACAGAATATAAGATAAACACGGTTTAAGGCTTTAAAACAGTAAAACATGGTAAGAACACATAGAATAAGTTAAGACATATGTATTTAGTAAGCAGATACTTATTCATGTACGTATTTATGTAGCACTAGTGATTCGGAAGTAGGATTCCTCGCAGTTCGTCTTTCTCGTTCACTGGACAAATGGTACGGATTCCCGTCCTTTCAGTATGGACATTCTTTTCTTGTTAGGATTCCACGTATGCAGCCAAATGTTTTCCCGTAGTATAAGTTATTTGTTTGATTGCTTATGTTTAATTAAGATTACCTATAGCCATATACATGCATGACCAGTTTCACCTAGTTATGGAGGTACCATAACCATAACATTGGAGGCACTGATGTTATGACTTCACCATGGCAGAGTGATTGCTCGTGGCGTCCCTTCAGCTTTTGGCCATTTATATTATATTTATCATGTGGGGCGTATGGGTGCATCCTAGTTACATGTTTTCAGTCAGGATTTCATGGTGAATGTGGTGTGTGCCTTGCATCCTTCACAAGGAGCTGATCCCTCCTACCCAAAGCCAGTATATTAAATTAGAGGCAGCCCCTCTAATTTGCATGATGAGGTCACCCCTCCAAGTATTCATGCACGGTGGATTTTCATGACCTATATTGGCTAATGGTAAAATATGTTAAACAGTTTTCATAAGATAAACATAAGACTTTTCAAACTATAAAACCAGTTTTATGAACATGTTCCAGGTTTTCCAGGACTTATGCATTTCCGCTGCTATTAAGTCTTTATTATGTTTAGTCATTCATACTATGTCTATATCCGTGTACTGAGCGTTTTGCTCAGCCGTTACTTTCCTTTCCATGTCCCAAAACGGCAGGTACCCTAGGAAAGACTCGAGCATTTGGAGGACGTGCATCGGATGGAAGCTGCTAGAGACTTCTTTTCCTGTTGCCTTCATATATTTATGCTTGTGTAGTCTTTCATTCATTTCTCTTGCTTTATTATGTTTTGGGCTTATGTTTGGGAACCGATGTTTGATTCCGGTTATCCCTATGGTCATGTAATGTTTTATACATTTATCCTTGTATGCTTTGATGACACGCCATAATTACGCGTGACATTTCCATTATCAAAATGGGGTGTTACATAATGTGCCACAAAAAGTGCTTCGGTTCTTTCCTTTAAAACCTAGGCTTCAAAGGCTGTTTATAGATCCACAGGTTTCTAATGATATGAGGTGGCATAATGACAAGAGAGTCAATGATGATAACGTAGCTAGACATCCTGCGGACAGTGAGGCTTGGAAACATTTCGATAGAGAGTTCCCTTCATTTGCTAAGGATCCACGTAATGTACGCTTAGGGTTGGCAACAGATGGATTCAATCCGTTTGGTAACCTAAGTAATCTGTATAGCATTTGGCCCGTCTTCATTGTACCGTATAATCATCCTCCATGGAAATGTATGAAAGACCCATACATGTTCATGTCGTTGTTGATTCCGGGTCCCAAAGCACCAACCAATATTGATGTTTACTTACAGTCCCTTATAGACGAATTGAATGATTTATGGGGTGGTATTAAGGCTTATGATGCACAAACAAAAGAAAATTTTATGCTACGTGCAGCCCTGTTGTGGACAATAAATGATTTCCCGGCGTATGGCATGTTATTTGGATAGAGTGTTAAGGGTTATAAGGTGTGTCCAGTATGCATGTATGAAACATCATCCAGTTACCTTCATCACAGTAGAAAGATATGTTACATAGGGCATCGAAGGTTTTTGCCAATTTCACACCAGTGGCGTAAGGATAAAAAGAATTTCGATGGTACTAGGGAAACCAGGTTACCAGTCCTACCAATGTCTAGACTTGACGTTCTGCATGATGTAGAGTGTACTATTATTGAGCATGATTCTTCTGTTAAGAAAAGGAAGCGTAAGTGTTTAGAAGGAAAGAAAGGATGGAAAAAAGAGCATATTCTTCGAGCTTGAGTATTGGGCTAAACTAAAATTAAGACACAACATTGATATCATGCATGTTGTTAAAAATGTGTCGGAAAGTAGTGCAGGCACATTATTCAATATTAAAGGCAAGACTAAGGATACATGGAAATCCCATAAGGATTTGAGGGATAAGGGGTTAAAAAAGAGTTTGCATCTTGTAGAAGATGGTAATTCATTCATAATGCCAATGGCTTGCTATCACTTCACAAAGGTCGAGAAACAAAAAGTTCTAGATTTTCTAACTTCAATCAAGTTTCCCGATGGATTTGGCTCAAATATATCTAGATGCGTAAAAGATGGAGAATTCCAATTCTCTCGCATGAAAAGCCATGATTTTTATGTTTTCATCCAGAGATTATTGCCCTTGACAATAAGGGTTCTTTGACAAAAGAAGCTCGACTTTTCTTATACGAGCTAAGTGATTTTATGCAAATAATATGTGCCCGAACCATGTATATCGATGTACTTGAGAAACAAGAAGAAAGAATCGCTCTCATTCTGTGCAAGTTGGAGAGAATGTTTCCTCCCTCGTTCTTTGACATCATGATTCATCTTTTAATTCATTTGCCATTCGAAGCCAAGATTGGAGGTCCACCTGAATATCGTTGGATGTTTCCATTTGAGAGGTAAACATATTAAAATGTTTCAAACACTCTGTGATTGGTTTTATACTAATTACTTAACTGTTTGTTCAGGAAAATGAAAGATTTGAAAGGATATGTTAAAAACACAGCTCGTCCAGAAGGATGTATCGCTGAGAGATCCTTGGACAACGAGTGTCTAAATTTATGTTCAATGTATCTCAATAGTGTCACAACTATCTTTAACAAGATTGAGCGTAACAATGAGATGGTAGATATTGATGGTGACATTTCTGTGTTTTCTTGCAAAAGGCGCCCATTAGGCAGCAAGACTACATGTGATATAAGTGATATTGAGTTGGAGAAGATTCATACTTACATTTTAAATAACTGCGACGAGATGATGGAGGTTATAAAGTATGGTTTTCTTTCTTCATAAGCTCACAAGTTAATAATTTTTGTTCTCTGAGTTCTCTATTATAATATTGCTTATTTCAAACTTAATGCAGTGAACATAAACTTAAGCTAGAGAAAGAAAACTGCAACAATATAAATGAACTTCACGACAAACATTTCGCTTCATGGCTTCAAGAGCGTGTAAGATATACTTTTGAAATTTAACATTTTAGAAGTAATTTGACAATTTTAAACACAACTTAACCACTAGTTTACATGCTCTCTTGTTTAGGTGAATAATTGTCCTGAATCATTTGAATCAGAGATCCGAATTTTGTCACGTGGACCATTGTTGGTGACGGAGTATAGCGGATGTATGGTAAATGGATATAAGTTCCACACTAAGTGTCGTGAAACGAATAGGAAAACGCAGCATAATGGGGTTGTAGTAACTGGAAATTATGGGACAAGCACTATTGACTTTTATGGGACATTAGAAGAGGTATTAGAGGTGGAATATTTAGGACAAAATAAAAGAGTTTTGGTGTTCAAATGTAATTGGTTTAGGGTCAGTGATGTGAGAGGATTACAAGTTGACAAAAGAATCTGCAACTATAAGCATAAATATGTCTCGAGAATGGTTTAAAGATCAACCATACATTCTTGCATCTCAAGCTAAGCAGGTTTTTAATGCACCTGATCTTAAATTGGGCAAGAGCTGGCATGTGGTACTGAGTAATCCCCTTCGCAAAGTATTTGATGTTCCAGTGGGAGTGGGAGTGGGACACGTGGGAGTGGGAACAGTATATCAAGAAGAAGAGCCACAACGGAATCTACATGTTGATTTGAATCTTGATCAATCTTCTTTAAGAAGAGGTTCTACTCCATTGGAATTGGTGGATGTCATAACCTTTAGTGGTGACTCGACTAGACAATCAAGTAAAAACCGTCATTTAATAGATGAAGAATATATTGATGATGAAGAAACTGATCCTTCTAATTTAGAATCTTCTGACATAGAGGAATTGTCACAAGAAGATAAATCATCACAGGAAGACTATATTGATTCAGATTAGTAACTTCTGGGCATGATATAATGTTGGAATTATGCATATAATGTTGTAACACCCCATTTTGGAAATGGAAATATCACAGTAATTATGGCGTGTCATCAAAGCATACAAGGTAAAATGTCTAAACATTACTTGACCATAAAAAGGAAAATACCGGAATCAAACATCGGTAGTCCAAAAGTAAGCTCATCACACACAAACATAGTATAGTAAAGAAAAGGACTAAACAATGTCCAAAGCATAAGTATCAAAAGAAAGGAAATGAATAATGTAAAGAAGGCTAGACAGCTTCCAGTCCATATGCACATACTCTTAGTGTCTACGAGCATCCCTGAGTACCTGCCGTTTTGGGAACATAGAAAAGGAAAACGGCTGAGCAAATACGCTCAGTGCACGGATGTACAATAAAGCATGAATAGGATAAGCATATAACATAATAACAGCGGAAGAAAACTAAGTCCCGAGTAACCTGGTTAAGTCTTAATAAAACTGGTTTTATAGTTTGAAAGTCTTATGTTTATCTTATAAAATCTGTTTGTCATATTTTACCATTAGCCAATATAGGTCATGAAAATCCACCGTGTATGAATAATTGGAGGGGTGACCTCATCATGCAAATTAGAGGGGCTGCCTCTAATTTAATATACTGGTTTTTGGGTAGGAGGGATCAGCTCCTTGTGAAGGATGCAAGGCACACACCACATTCACCATGTAATCCTGAATAAAAATGTAAAACCCGTATTTAAATCGGGAAATGTAAATACGCGGTTTATTTACTTAAACCATTTACGTAGAAATTATTAGCGAAAACAAACGCGAGAGAAATTATATACAAGTATAAAAAAAAGTAAAAGGCCTAAGGGCCGGTTTGTTTAAAAAAAAGAAGAAAAGAAGTGGGCCAAGCCCATTTTGGGTTACACAAATAAATCAAACGAGAGTTCTTCCCATAACAGTCGACACAAAAAAAGGAGAAAGAAGGCCTAGGGTTTGTAGCCGCCGGTTTAAAAAAAAAAGGAGGTCGGGTTGTGTTTGATCCATTATTTCGTGCATACCAGGTAATCGTCCTCACCTATAGCAGTCACCTAACAAGGATTTTGTTTAATGAACATAAAGAAAACGTTTTCTTTGAAGCAAATCAAATAGTTTTTACATAAAATAACACTAGGGTTTCGTGTGTTCGGTTGGGGTTGTGTGAAACCGAGACCTCAGTCGTGTACATGAACATCCAAACAGGGGTTTCGGGTTTATTTAAAGCATGAATCCGAGACCACAGCAGGTCTCGGTGTGGTATGTTTGTGGCCGGCCGAGAGCAGCAGCCCCATTCGGGGTGCTGTTTGATTATTTAACATCGGGGTTTGGTGTTTATATATATAACCGAGACCACCATGTCTCGGTGGTCCCTTCCCTGCCCAGCCGTGACCCACACAGGGGCGGCTAGGGCCAGGTTCGACCCAAAAGGGGGCTGCCAAAACCATCGGGTTGTTTTTAAAAGAAATAAGGGTGCGTTTGGGTCTGCAGAAACATAAGGGTGTGTTTGGTTTATTTAACAGTGGGAAAACGTAGCATAACAGTGGGAACTTCTAGTGAATCAGCGAGAAAAGTTTGGACAGAAAACTAGTAACTTTAATATAACATTAGCAACAGATTGGCGACAGAAAATTCTGTCGCAGATTCTTTTTAATGACAGTTTTAAACTCTCAGCTTTTGGTGACACTTTTAGTGACACAGAATTCTGTCACTAATTCTTGTTGACAGATTTTGTATATTATGTTGAATTGTTTAGTGCGACCGAGAAGGGTATCTCGGTAGGCTCGGGACATTATTATAATAAATAAAAAAAATATTCTTATATTATACCTTTTTAATTAAATTGTTTTATAAATGTTTAAAATATATTTTAAATGTATTAATTTAAAGTAGTTCTTTAATATTTAAAAGGGTATAATTTTATGAAATGAATTAAATTAATTGGGAACTTTCTAAATTAAGAAACTTTCTATTTTAACGGGATACGTAATATAGTACTACTATAGCGTCGGAAATACGTTGTACCGTAACTAATAGTAGAAAGATAAAACGTTGAAATGAATTATTATAAGTCAGATTTATCAGTAATATACGTACGGAATTGCAGAAAATAAATAAATAAATGAAAGACCAATAAGAACATGAAGTTAAATAAGCGAATATCAGTTTACTCATTCACGTCCCTTATTCATGTAGCTCGCGTGAAAACAGAGTAGACTTTCGGTCAGTTGATCTCGGTCGGTTACTGGACACGAGGTACGAATTTCCGTCCTTTCAGTAAGGACTTCCTTTCTATGCATGATTAGGATTCCCCGTCTTCAGCCAAATGTTTCCCCAGTATATGTTTAAGTTTATCAGTAATCATGTTAATAACTAAATAAATTGCCTGAGCATTATATACAAGCACGACCAGTTTATGTACTAGTTACGAAGGTACCATAACCACGGCACTAGAGGCACCGGTGTCGTGACTCACATGCAGGAGAGTGATATCCTGCATCGTCCCATTCATGTTCAGGTTGGCCATTTTTATATGTATGTTTAGTGGGGCGTATGGATGCATCCTAGGATTATATGTGTTACAAGTTATCAGCGTGAATGTGGTGTGTGTTCTACACCCTTCACATTGGAGCTGATCCTCCACCCAGCACAGTATTTAGAGGTCACCCCTCTACAGCATGACGAGGTCACCTCTCCAGTTATTCATGCACGATTGTTACAGCACGTGACCTATATAAGCTCTGGCAAATAAAATACAGTAAATACATGTTTTCCGAATTAATAGTTATATTTCAGTATCAGTATATATGAACCAGGTTTCTCAGATTTTATGCAGAGTTCTACCACATGTTACATATCAGTCTTATAGCTTCATTGTTGTCTTCTATTTCATTTCTTCAGTACATTCTTATCATGCTATATCCGTCCACTGAGCGTTATGCTCAGCCGTAGTTTCCTTTCATGTTTCCAAACGGCAGGTACACAGGGACGATCTTAGGACTTCTAAGAGAGTACGTGCATTTGGATGGGAGATATCCAGACTCCTTTATTTTTATGCACACATTACGTTACTTTACTTTGGTTGTTTGGACACTGTTTCTTCTTTTTTCTTTCAGTACTTAATCTTTTTATTTTGAGTTTATGTTGGACTACCGATGTTTGATTCCGGTATTTCTGTATGGTCAGATAATGTTTAATACATTGCCTTGCATGCTTTGATGACACGCCATAAATACACGTAACGGTCCATTTATCCAAGTGGGGTGTTAAAATTATGGTATCAGAGCGCAAGGTTCGACCTGTAGGCTCTAAAACTTGACCTGTGACTAGTGGGTAGTCACCAAGAACTTCCTGTATTTTGGCGTCGTTATCTTCCATGCTACTCATGAATTTTATCAGTCGGATTTTCAAAATTTTGATTAAGTAAACGGTTGGTACAGGACTGGCCATACTTAATCACATGTGCTTTTCAACGAACATTTCGTTTTGGTGAACTGACCATAGGCGTTCACCCTTGCAGTTTAAATTTTGGGTAGATGAACTGACCTTAGGCGTTCATCCTTACTCATGTCAGATTTATGTTTCAGTAATTGTCATTTTGTGAACTGACCCTAGGCGTTCACCAGTATTCATGTCATATTTTATTGGCTATACCTTCATGAATTGCACTATGCATATACAGATTTATTACCCCAGATTTTGGCAGTTTTATCAACTTATCCTCTTTTATTTCAGATGCCACCCAGACGCGAAACCGAGAATGATCCTAACGCAGCTGCCATTGCTGCTGCTGTTCAGGCTGCTATACAGGCCGTGTTACCCCAAATTCGTGATGAGATCCGAGCTGAATATCAAAATGGACCTCAGCAGAACAACAACCCTCCTGCCCACCACTTGCCACTTTACCCGCTTGGCTGGATTTGTTTAACAAGCAGAAACCCCGACTGTTTGAGCAGACTGTAGCTCCAACTGACGCGGAAGACTGGATCTACCATGTAGAGAAAAATTTTGGAGCTATGGGTTGTGGTGATGTTTTCAATGTTAGGCTTGCAGTTTACAAGCTGGAGGGTCCTGCTCTGCATTGGTGGAGGTCTCAGAAGCTGTCCAATGGGGGAGATGCTTGGGAGCTTACATCGACCTGGGCATGTTTCAAGACGATGTTCTATGACCAGTTTTTCCCGCATGCAGAGCAAGCTAAAATGAAGAGGGACTTCCACGTTATTCGTCAGAATCATGGCGAGAACAGTATAGAGTTCATGCACCGATACCTAAGGATGGCTGGATTCTTAGGGGAGGCTGCGGGTACCGCAGAGGAGCAAGCGAAGCAATTTCGTTGGGCTCTTCACTCTAGGACTGCAGATAGGCTGGTGACTGCCACATTCACTAATGTGTCACAAGTAGCTAATGCAGCTCTTGATGTTGAGATGCTTTTCGAGAGGGATGAGCTCGAGAATGTAGAGCGTCCGGAGAAGAGGTACATCTCACCCAACAGACTTAAACAATTTAGCTCCCATTATTGCTTGTCAACTTATATGTTATGACTTATCCAATTATAATCTTACAGACACAGAGGAGGAGACCGATCCCAATCGGCTACTCCGCATCAGAACTACAGGAACCACGGTCAGTCATATGACCGTAATCGATCAGATAAGAGGAGCGGCGGTGATAATTACCGCGGCAGCTCCAACTCATCTGGCAGCTACAGGTGATTCTTTAAGCTCCAGAAATACTAAACTATCGTGTAAAGCAGATCTTAAATTTTTGTAAATTCCAACAGAGATGTTGGACAGGGGCGTGACCAAAACAACAGAGGTCAGCAGGTTGCCCGACCGGCAAATTCTGGTAATTTTAAAATTCAGTCAATCAGCCTTATTTCAGTTAAGTTATCAGAATCGTGACACGTGTTTATTATCGTAAATCAGGTTCTCAGCAAACCAGAGCTACTCCCACCGGGTATACTTATCCCACTTGCATCACATGTGGGAAGAAACAATCGGGACCTTGCCGTCGTGGTACGGGTAATTGTTACAAGTGTGGTCAGCCAGGCCATTAGAAGAGGGATTGCAAGAGCGGGGATGCTGCCGGTACCTCAGGCCAGATTCCTCAGATTTTACCTCCACCACCACCGATACCACCAACCACTGGTCGTGTCTACACTACTACCCGTGAGCAAGCAAATAAGACCACAGGTACCATTACTGGCATTTTGTTTATACACAGACAGTCTGCATGCATGCTTTTCGATACAGGCGCCACGCACTCAGTTATATCTACTTCATATGCTGTTAGAATAAACATGACCCCTACGCCACTAGACAGTGTACTTAGTATATCTACCCCCATGCGAGACTCTGTACTCATTACCCAAGTGTATAAGGATCTCCCTCTTGAGTTTGATGATAAAATCCGTCCAGTCAATGCCCTTCCTTTAGATATGTGTGAATTTGATGTTATTCTGGGTATGGATTGGTTGTCGGTTCATCGTGCCACCATAGATTGTCATGCTCACCGGGTTATCTTTGGTGATGTCCAGACACCAGAGTTATTCACCAGGGTTTCCTACCAAGAAAACATGTTCAGATCATTTCAGCTTTACAGGTTCGTACCTTACTATACCATGGTTGTGAGGGTTTTCTAGCTACAGTTCATGACACGACTTCTGAGGCACCTTCAATTCATGATCAGCCAGTGGTGTCAGATTTTCCAGATGTCTTTCCAGAGGAACTCCCAGGTTTACCTCCCATGCGAGAGGTAGAATTTGGTATTGATCTCATTCCAGGTGCAGAACCAGTATCTAAAGCTCCTTACCGTATGGCTCCTGTAGAGCTTAAGGAACTGAAAGATCAACTTCAGGAACTTCTAGAAAGGGGTTTCATTCGTCCTAGCGTGTCACCTTGGGACGCTCCAGTTTTGTTTGTCAAGAAGAAAGATGGTAGTATTTGATTGTGTATTGACTACCATGAGTAGAATAAGCTCACAATTCGTAATCGTTATCCACTTCCTCGTATTGACGATTTATTCGATCAGCTTCAGGGTGCCAAGCACTTCTCAAAAATCGATCTACGATCAGGCTACCATCAGCTGCGTGTAAAAGAGCAGGATATATCCAAAACTGCTTTTCGCACGAGGTACGGTCATTACGAGTTTGTTGTTATGCCATTCGGTCTCACGAATGCGTCTGCAATATTTATGGACTTGATGAACAGAGTCTTCCATGAATTTTTAGACAAGTTTTTGATCGTATTCATAGATGATATACTTATTTTCTCCAAATCCAAAGAGGAACATGAGAATCATCTCCGTACAGTGTTGCAGATTCTCAGACGAGAAAAGTTATATGCTAAATTTTCTAAGTGCGAGTTTTGGCTGAATACAGTGGCGTTTCTAGGCCATATTGTTTCTGCAGAAGGAATCACTATGGATCCTGCAAAGGTGGAGGCTATCACCAAATGGCCAAGACCGACATATGTTACAGAGATACGTAGTTTTCTGGGGTTGGCGGGTTATTACCGCAGGTTTGTGGAAAACTTCTCATGTTTGGCGTTACCATTGACCCAACTTATGCGAAAAGGTGAGAAGTTTATATGGACCGAGGAGAGAGAAAAGAGTTTTGAGGAACTCAAGCATCGATTGATCTCAGCACCGATACTCACTCTTCCATCCGGTACAGGTGGTTATCAGATTTACAGTGACGCGTCAGGAATGGGCTTAGGCTGTGTTCTTATGCAGCATGGGAAAGTCATTGCTTATGCTTCGCGTCAACTGAAGCCGTATGAGAAAAATTACCCTACTCATGATCTAGAGCTCGCAGCAGTCGTTTTCACCCTTAAAATCTGGAGGCATTATTTATACGGTGAGTCGTGTGATATCTTCACCGATCACAAAAGTCTCAAGTATATATTTACACAGCGAGAGCTGAACATGAGGCAGAGGCGATGGTTAGAACTGCTAAAAGACTATGACACTAATATCCAGTATCACCCAGGTAAAGCAAATGTAGTAGCAGATGCCCTTAGCAGAAAGTCAGGTATGATAAATGGCATCAAAGTTCAGGAAGAAATTATTCGGGACTTAGAGCGGTATGATATTGAGCTCTTAGTACGCGGACAGAGGGGATACTGGGCTAGTTTGAGGGTAGAACCAGATTTACTCTCTAGGATTAAAGCCGCACAAAAGGATGATGGTGAAATCTAGGCGATTATCCAGAACATTGACCAGCAGACCGAATTTCGCATCGATGACGATGGTATCGTATGGCAGGGTACCAAACTCTGCGTTCCAGAAGACCCTGCTCTCAGAGAAGCCTTAATGACTGAGGCTCACAGCTCTCCGTTCTCTATCCATCCAGGTTCCACAAAAATGTACCACGATCTTAAGCAGCATTTCTGGTGGAGCGGCATGAAACAGATGTCGCAACATTTGTGTCTAAATGCTTAGCCTGTCAGCAGGTTAAGATAGAGCACCAGCGTTCCAGTGGTCTTCTCCAGCCATTGGATATTCCAATGTGGAAATGGGACAAGATCTCTATGGATTTTTTCACCGGACTACCACAGACTCAGCGGAGACATGATGCAATCTGGGTTGTTGTCGATCGTTTGACCAAGTCGGCTCATTTCATTCCTATTCGCAAAGATTTCGCAGTCAGTAAATTAGCGAAACTATTCACCGAGGAGATCGTACGATTACACGGTACACCTTCAGAAATTATATCAGATAGGGATCCCCGTTTCACCTCTCACTTCTGGGAAGGTTTGCATAAAGCTTGGGGAACTAGGCTCAAGCTCAGCACAGCCTTCCACCCGCAGACAGACGGACAGTCAGAGCGTACCATCCAGACCTTGGAGGACATGCTACGCGCCTGTGCATTAGAATGGACAGGACACTAGGATGACTATATTTGCTTGGTCGAGTTTGCCTACAACAACAGTTGGCATGCTAGTATCAAGTGTGCTCCATTCGAGATGTTATACGGCAGGAAATGTCGTGCTCCTATTTGTTGGGATCAGGTTGGAGAACGTTTGATTGAAGGACCAGAGTTGATAGAACTGACCAATGAAAAGGTCGCCATCGCTAGGGCAAAACTGCAAGAAGCACGTACTCGCCAGAAGAGTTACGCCGATAAGCATCGCAGAGATCTATCATTTCACACTGGGGATTCTGTGTTCCTCAAAGTATCACCCGCACGCGGCGTCAGACGTTTTGGCCTCAAGGGCAAGCTCAGCCCTCGTTACGTCGGACCGTTCAAAATCCTTGAACGTATCGGTGAAGTGTCATACCGATTGGCGTTACCACCTCAGCTTTCACACGTCCACAACGTGTTTCATGTATCATTACTCAGAGGGTACACCTATCATGAGCTTCACAAAGTGAATTATCCACTCGATCAGATTCGAGAGGATCTATCGTATATTGAGGAACCCGAAGCAGTCTTAGATCGCCAGGATCGAGTTATGAGAAGGAAGACCATTCCTTTCGTCAAAATCCTGTGGAGGGACCATACCGAGCGGGAGGCTACTTGGGAAACAGAGGAGTCTATACGGACTTCTTATCCTCACTTTCAGTTTTGATTCGGGTATGTCTTTTCAGCTTTTATGTCTTCCAGCTTATTAGCATTTTCAGCTTTTACTCCAGTCAGCTTAAATACCTTATAATTCGGGGACGAATTCTTCTTTTTAGAGGGGAAGAATTGTAAAACCCAGTACGGTCGTATCCTTAATTCGGGGACGAATTATTTTTTTTAGAGGGGAAGAATTGTAAAACCCGTATTTAAATCGGGAAATGTAAATACGCGGTTTATTTACTTAAACCATTTACGTAGAAATTATTAGCGAAAACAAACGCGAGAGAAATTATATACAAGTATAAAAAAAAGTAAAAGGCCTAAGGGCCGGTTTGTTTAAAAAAAAGAAGAAAAGAAGTGGGCCAAGCCCATTTTGGGTTACACAAATATATCAAACGGGAGTTCTTTCTCCCATAACAGTCGACACAAAAAAAAGGAAAAAGAAGACCTAGGGTTTGTAGCCGCCGGTTTAAAAAAAAGGAGGCCGGGTTGTGTTTGATCCATGAAGACCTAGGGTTTGTAGCCGCCGGTTTAAAAAAAAGGAGGCCAGGTTGTGTTTGATCCATTATTTCGTGCATACCAGGTAATCGTCTTCACCTATAGCAGTCACCTAACAAGGATTTTGTTTAATGAACATAAAGAAAACGTTTTCTTTGAAGCAAATCAAATAGTTTTTACATAAAATAACACTAGGGTTTCGTGTGTTCGGTTGGGGTTGTGTGAAACCGAGACCTCAGCCGTGTACATGAACATCCAAACAGGGGTGTCGGGTTTATTTAAAGCATGAAACCGAGACCACAGCAGGTCTCGGTGTGGTATGCTTGTGGCCGGCCGAGAGCAGCAGCCCCATTTGGGGTGCTGTTTGATTATTTAACATCGGGGTTTGGTGTTTATATATATATAACCGAGACCACCATGTCTTGGTGGTCCCTTCCCTGCCCAGCCGTGACCCACACAGGGGTGGTAATACATGCATTTTGCTAGGTTCAAAATATATTTCTCGGAATCCTCTTGAATTGATCTCAGTTAAAAGTGGAATGATTTGTTCTTGGTGACAAAAAGTGGATTTGGTTTTCTATTCTACTAACAGGTAAGTGAATAAAATAGTAATGAAATAAACTTAAAACAAGCAACAAATAATAAGCTGAAAAATAACTCTTACTGAAGAATACCCTATGCGGAATAAAACACCATTCGGAAAGACAGCTCTATTCGGAAAGTAAGGTTACTCGGAAAGTCTTCTCTATGCGGAAAACCATTCGGAAAGTAGGCTTATGCGGAAAATACTTCTATTCGGAAAAATCAGGGCTATGCGGAAAATTAAGGTCATTCGGAATATCATGCCAATTCGGAAAACTAAGGTTATGCGGAATATTTAAAATGTTCCGAATAGGGGGAAAGTGGAAACCCCTATTCGGAATAAAAACACTATTCGGAATATATGGAAAGTTCCGAATAAGACAACAAAAGAAAGCCTATGCGGAAAATTGGAAAGTTCCGAATAAGGAAAAAATGAAACAAGGCTATGCGGAATATTGAAATTATTCCGAGTAATGAAATAAAAACACCCCTATTCGGAATATCAAAAGTTCCGAATAAGGGAAACTCTAAAATGGCTATTCGGAATGTAAGGACCTATTCGGAATATGTGGAATATTCCGAATAAAGAAAAATAAAACCTCCACTCGGAATAATTGAAATATTCCGAGTAAGGCAAACGGGAACAAGTCTACTCGGAATAAAAGCCTTGTTCGGAAAATCCTGGGAATCCAAAAACAGAAACAGTAACCGCAAGAACAAGGGACATGAATTATAACCAAAATCTAACCAAATACTCAAAAAGGTTTTACCAAACTAACCAATAATCATTAACATACCATAAGGAACAAATCCCACCAATAAAAACACTAAATCAACAACTTTTTGTAATCAAACTTGAATCAAATAAGAAACTTAGAAACTTGCAATAAAAATGATGAAGAACAAGATGAATAGAAAAATGGAATGGATTGATTAATGTAAAAGTAACAAGGTTAATGATTTAGGATTACAAGATTGAAAGAAATAGATGAAAATCACCAAACTCCTTAATGGAGTTGGTGATGGAACGAACTACAAAGAAACTGAGAAAGAAAAATGAAGCTAACTCCCTAAAATGTGAAGGGAGTGATCTATTTATACTCCTAGTGGTTGGTTGGTGAGTGGGCTTTCTCCCTTTCTTGTTGTCTTCTCGTCTTTTCAGAAAAGTTTGACGTTTTCGATTCTGATTCGGGATTTGTTGTCGATTAAATCCAACTCGTCTTTTAATTTCTTCGTTAAATAGACTTGAGTTTCTTCGACTTATGAAAATCTTCCGTCTTTAGTCCTTTTCTTCGATAAATCTTCGAATAGGCCCAGTGACTTCAAATCTTTTGCATCTCTTGGACAACAGACTTTATCTTGAGTCTTTTTCCTTGATAAAACCCGTGCAATCCCATGTTTTCTTTAATATTCATCCGGTTAGCTCTGAAAACACAATAAACACAAAAACCACGCATAATTCCAAACAAATGATATTAAATACGTGTTTTGGTCTTGTTTTAGCCCGAATTAAGTGGTAAAAGGATGGGTGTTTACACACCTATCAAATCCCCTACACTTAACCATTGCCATGCCCTCATGCAATGCTTAGTGATAAAGAAATTTTACATTTTTCTCATAATTAATCAACCTTGGCCTTATTCGAATACTACTAATTAAGAATCAAATAACTAAGAGAAATAAAAACTTTAAGACAAACAAAAAGAAATGAAATTACTTGTAAAGAAATCAAAGACTTACATTAGGGCTTTGGTGTTGCGAAGATTTATCACCCTCAAGTTTCACGTTCCCCAAACTAAGCTTAAAAACGAGATCATTGTTATTATAAGTTAGTAAATCAAACACTTACACACATGGCTTAATTAAATGCTTAAACTCCCTTATTCCTAGGTGTATCTCTTATATTTTATTTTTGTCTTAGAATGATCATGAAGATGCATTTTTGGACTTATTTCGATAGTTTATTAAGGCTGAAAGCAAAGTAGGACGATTTGATCAATAGTTAGCTAAAGGACAAAATCTCTTAAAACTGCTTCTCGGGATATCAAAAAGTTCATATCTTGGCATAACTTGGTTCACGATTTGAGACCTTTCTCGGGCCGATATTTGGCATGTACTTCATACTTCATATCTTCTAGAGACGTTCTTGAGATAATGGTCTTCTCATCATAATAGAGTTTCTTCACTTGGAGACTTTTGAGGGGTACTCCAACTTTGTTGACCACGACTTCATGATTATTTCTTCAATCTCTAATTGGGATTTTGAGATACAACGATCCGCCTCCTTTTCGGACTTGGATCTATTTATCCTCATACCTTGTTAGGGTCTTTTCGGATAGACTTCTCCATGATCTTTATGGGAGTTGATTGCTTTTCGTCTTGAGTCTTGATCCTTCATATTGACTTTAGGAATAATGCTTTTCACATCACTTTGGATCTTCAGCAATAAAATTGAATCCTCATGCCTTGTTAGGGCCTTTTCGGACTCGCCAATCTTCGCGCCCCGCTTCATAAGTTATGCCTTGGCTATGAACTCTTATCATTACCGAGCAACTTTTAAACGATCTTGGGCTAGAAGCTAAGTAACTTTTCAAATCGTAAGACCTTACTTATTGCAGATAAATTATTAGCAAGTGATGGGAGAATAGGCAAATAATTACACCAAGTGAGCTTGCGCAAGAATACCGACTTATAATTGACTCTATCATTTCTCATCCTCCACAATTTAAAATCTCAAGTAATGAGACTCATGGACACTTAGCCTAATAAACCAATTAAGGTCTATATGGTTAAGGATACTAGCTAGAATAAACTTGGATAAGTCTATTCGGGTTGAGTCAAAATAAACGCAACGGGCCTAATATGTCAAAGATATCTAAACTAGCTACACCAATTTATTAATATTTTTGACTTTATTGCGGAATATATACATATGAAAGCAACGATAAAAATTTAAAAATTACAACTAAATGGCCAAAGTTAATAAAAAAATTTGAAAAATGCTGAAAAATAGGATTTTCTGGTTAATTGAAGGCATTTTCATGGAAAAGTCCACTTAAAACTTCGATAGAAGTCTCCCCTACACTTAAGATAAACATTGTCCTCAATGTTTAAGCATGTGGGAAAAGTCTCCCCTACACTTATGACATTGTGCACTCTGGTTAACTCGAGTTAAGGAAGAGACGACTAAAGTGATCAATTTCAAATGTGAGTATGAAGAAAATTGAATCACGATAGTTGAGAGATAGAACCGGGTTTCGGATAACACGGGAGCACGGTTCTTCAAAGATTTCCAAGATTGCAGTTATCCCTGTAAGCACATCACCACACAAACACAAATGACCAAAATAGGTCCTCCCCTACACTTAGGGGGTTAAAGGGATAGATACTCGGGCTGCCTCCCGAGGAGCGCTTGTTTTTGATAACCGAGTCACGAGCCTGACTCGACCCAAATTCAGTTCATGGGGAACGTGGTGAGGGATGGAATCACCTCCTTAGAGGTGTCCTCACCAAAGTACAACTTCACTCGTTGGCCATTCACCTTAAAATTTGGTCCATTAGGTTGAGCGAGCTCGAGAGTACCATATGGAAAAATTTGGGCGATGGTGAATGGGCCGGACCAACGAGATTTGAGCTTGCCCGAAAAGATTTTCAACCGAGAGTTAAAAAGTAAGACTTTGTCTCCAACATGGAACTCTCGGTTTTTGATCTTGGAGTCGTGGATGAGCTTAGTTCTTTCCTTATAGATCAAAGAGTTTTCATAAGCCTCATTCCGAAGTTCATTCAGCTCATTGAGTTGGATCTTGCGTAGGTCACCGGCTTTGTTAATATCAAAATTAGCCCACTTCAAGGCCCAATAGGCCTTGTGCTCCAACTCAATGGGGAGGTGGCACGCTTTCCCGTACACAAGACGATAAGGCGTACAGCCGATCGGGGTCTTGTAAGCAGTACGGAAAGCCCACAAAGCATCATCCAATTTATCAGCCCATGAGGCACGATGCTCTCCCACGGTTCGTTCAAGAATTCGCTTCAGCCCTCGGTTTGATATTTCAGCCTGGCCATTAGTTTGTGGGTGGTAGGCTGTGGAAAGACGATGATTTACACCGTACTTAGCCATAACTCTAGCAAATTGGTCATTGCAGAAATGAGTCCCACGATCACTAATAATGGCACGAGGCACACCGAAGCGAGCGAATAGAGCTTTCAAAAAGTTACAAACCACCCTTGCGTCATTAGTAGGCAAAGCTTTGGCTTCAACCCACTTTGAAACGTAGTCAACGGCTACAAGGATGTATTTGTTTCCTTTAGAAGAAGGGAATGGCCCCATAAAGTCGATACCCCAAACATCAAAGATTTCACATTCTTGAATGAAATTCTGAGGCATCTCGTCTTTATGTGTGATTTTGCCTTGCTTTTGGTAAACATCACATCTTTTAACCATATCGTGAGCATCACGGTATATGGAGGGCCAATAAAATCCTGAATCAAACACTTTCTTTGCGGTGTAGTTGGGACCAAAGTGACCACCGGTAGGTCCTTTGTGGCAAGCATCAAGGATGTCCGACGCTGCCGGTCCATCAACACATCGGCGAATTATCATATCAGCACATTGTTTGAATAGGTAAGGGTCGTCCCAAAAGTAAGTCTTGATGTCTGTGAAAAACTTCTTCTTTTGCTGGGACGTCAACCCTTCTTTGAGAATTCCACCCGCCAAATAGTTTGCAAAGTCCGCAAACCACGGGGTTTCATTCGACTTCGAGTTTATAGACATTAAGGTCTCCAAGGGAAAAGAATCATTGATTTCTTTGGTCGGATGATCCCCTTGGTATGGATCCTCAAGTCTACTAAGATGGTCCGCGGCTAAGTTTTCTGCTCCTTTTTTATCGCGGATGTCGATTTTAAATTCCTGGAGCAGCAAAACCCAGCGAAGAAGTCTTGGTTTGGAATCTTGCTTTGTCAACAAGTACTTCAACGCGGAATGATCGGTATACACAATGGTGGTGGAAAGGACAAGATAGGGGCGGAATTTTTCAAAAGCATAGACAACGGCTAAAAGATCTTTTTCAGTTGTCGTATAATGCAATTGTGCCCCAGTCATTGTCTTGCTAGCGTAATGGATCGATTGGAAGTGTTTGTTCACTCTTTGTCCAAGAACCGCTCCAATAGCAAAATCACTAGCATCGCACATCAACTCAAAAGGCAGCTCCCAATTAGGGGTAACCAAGACGGGTGCCTTAGTTAGCTTATCCTTAAGTGAGTTGAAGGCGTCAAGGCACTCTTTGGAAAAGATAAAAGGAGTATCTTTTTCCAAGAGGTGAGTCATCGGGCGAGCGATGTGAGAAAAATCTTTAATGAATCGACGATAGAAGCCCGCATGACCCAAGAAACTTCTCACACCCTTCACAGTTGAAGGTGGAGGCAACTTTGCTATAACATCGATTTTAGCACGGTCTACTTCAAGACCGGCTTTCGAAATCTTATGTCCGAGCACGACGCCTTCTTTTACCATGAAATGGCATTTTTCCCAATTTAGAACAAGGCGAGTGTCTTCACACCGCTTTAGCATACGTTCTAAATTGGCAAGGCAAGCAGAGAAGGAATCCCCGAAGACCGAGAAATCATCCATGAAGACTTCCATGGTTTGTTCAACCATGTCATGGAAGATAGCTAACATACACCTTTGGAACGTCCCTGGCGCATTACATAAGCCAAAAGGCATTCTTTTGTAAGCGAAAGTGCCATAGGGACAGGTGAATGTAGTTTTCTCTTGATCTTGGGGATCGATGGGTATTTGAAAATAACCCGAGAAACCATCAAGAAAGCAGTAATATTCATTACCGGCTAATCGTTCAAGCATTTGGTCCATGAAAGGTAGAGGGAAATGATCCTTTCTCGTGGCATCATTGAGTTTGCGGTAGTCTATACAAACTCTCCACCCAGTAACGAGACGAGTGGGAATCAACTCGTTGTGTTCATTGGGAACAACGGTTATTCCGCCCTTCTTGGGCACACAATGGATTGGACTAACCCACGGGGAATCCGAAATAGGGTAAATCATACCCGCATCAAGAAGTTTGATAACCTCTGTTTTGATGACTTCATGTATTTTTGGATTCACCCTTCGTTGGCTTTGAATAGTGGGCTTGAAGTCGTCCTCCATGAGAATTTTGTGTGTGCAGAAGTGAGGATCAATTCCACGAATATCGGAAATCTTCCAAGCGATAGCCTTCTTATGATTCTTCAACACAGCGACGAGGCGAGTCTTCTCTTCATCTTTCAAATCCTTCGCAATAATGACGGGCGACTTCTTGTTTTCGTCAAGGAACACATACTCGAGATGTGGCGGCAACTCCTTAAGTTCCAAATCCGGAGGATTTTCGACGGGAGGCGTTTTCAAAGTCGGAGTATCGATAGCAATGACCGTGGGAGATGGAGGCGAAGGATTGTCTTCAGTGAGAAGATTGTCAAAGAAACTCATGTCTTCATCCCCCTCGGTGGGAGAATCATTAGTAGCTAAATTCGCATCTCCCATGGTAGCTTCAAGATTGTTCCAGAATAAATCACTATCTCCAAATAGAGACAACGATGAATCAATAGAGGACACGGTCTCAACAGTGGGAAGAGAGGTAGGAATACTTTTGCAAGCATCATTAAAGTGTTCTTCACAAGCCTCATCAAGAACGTCAATACAATTAACGCTCTCATATGAATAAGGCTGTTTAGACAACTTTCCCATATTGAAGACTACTTTATCGTCACCCACTCTCATGATAAGCTCTCTGGCTTCAACATCAATGAGAGTGCGACCGGTCCTAAGGAATGGACGACCAACAATCAGTGGTACACGAGGGTCCATCTCGTAGTCGACGACAACAAAATCAGCAGGGAAGGTGAATTTGTCGACTCCTACAATAACATCTTCGGCTATCCCCACTGGATAAGCAACCGTACGGTTGGCTAATTCCAAAGTCATCTTGGTGGGGACTAGCTCTGGGAGAGATAATTGCTTCCAAACACTTAGAGGCATGAGATTAATACTGGCACCTAGATCGGCTAGGGCCATGCAATTCTCTACTCCCGGGAAATTGCAAGGGATAAGAAAACGACCCGGATCACCAAGCTTGGTTGGCAGTTTCCTTAAGAGCACTGCAGAGCAGTTCTCATTAAGTTGGGTGTTAGCAATGTCGAGGAGCTTTTCCTTGTCGCTCAGAAGGTCTTTAAACATTTTGGCATACTTGGGCATGTGAGCGAGAGCCTCAGCGAAGGAGATATTAAAATTCAGTTGTTTGAACATTTTAAGGAAATTCGAAACCTGAATATCATCCTTGCTCTTTTGCTTCTCTTTCCTCAACCTTGAAGGATAAGGTATATTGGAAGAAGAGGAAGGCTTTAGGGGAATAGGGTCACTCACAACCACGGGTGGAGGAGGGGTAGAAAGAAGAGGTGGAGAAATTGGGGAAGGAGAAGGATGAGGAATAGGAGCAGGCGACTCGTTCTCCTGAGTCACAACCACCGGTGGATGTATAGGAAGCTCGGGTTCCTTGGTACGTTTACCACTGCGAGTAGTGATTGCTTTCATCTCCCCTCTTGGGTTCGCAACGGTGTTACTCGGAAGAGTACCCGAAGAAGAGGGTTGACTACTTTGGAAGAAACTAGCCATCATGTTCCTCAGATCGTTAGTCTGGCTATCCAACGTGTTTCTCATGTCAGCTCTCAAATCATTTCCTTGCTTGACCAAATCTGCCTTCAAGTTGCGCACTTCCTCTTGGAGGTTTCCCACTATCACATCATTGGTTCGCATGTAGGTGGCGACCTCTTGGTGTAAAGCAGTGGTGTTTTGGTTGGAAGGAGCATTGTATGCAGGTGGTTGGTAAGCAGGTTGTTGGTAAACTTGATTGTTACGTTGAGGCGGTTGTTGCTGCTTGTGAGGTGGGATGTATGGTTGTCGAGGTTGTTGTTGTTGTTGAGGAGAGCGGTTAAGGTTTTGTGGTTGGTTTGGGTTGGCAGGAGGGAAACCAGGTGGTGAAAGATAGTTGTTGCTGCGATAGCTAAGCAAGTTACGGTCACCTTGAGGTTTTGCTTGATAAGCGGGTTGTTGGTAGGTGCCATATGCCGCATTCACATTCTCAGCAGGGTAATCTTGGGTGGCGGTACAAGTTGTGTAGGAGTGGGGACCACCGCATATCTCACAAGGTTGGCTGACAGCGTTCACTTGTGCGGTTTTGGCGTTGTTGCTGTTGTTGTTGCTGATGGTGTGTGTAACAAGCGATTCAAGAAGCGTGGTGATTTTGTCAAGTCGCTTGTCGCTATCATTAGTGCTAGCACTAGCAACATTGGTCCTAACACTCTTGGTTTGCACACGAGATTTGTTCTCAATGATATCCCAAGCAGCATTGGAAGTCTTAGCCAATAAATTACCCCCTGAGGCACTATTCAGTGAATCTTGGTCATTCATGCTTAAACCATTGTAAAAAGTATTGATTTGGTGTACTTTGGTAAAACCATGTTGTGGGCATTTTCTTAAAAGATCTTTAAAACGATCCCAAGATTCACTGAATGACTCATCGTACTTTTGTTCAAAGTTTATAATCTCATTCCGCAAAGCGGTAGTACGAGAGGGTGGAAAAAAGTAATTGATGAACTTTGTTTCCAAATCCGTCCACGAGAGAATACTCTGTGGCGGTTCCTTAGCAAGCCAATGCCGGGCTTGTCCCTCTAAAGAAAAGGGAAAAAGTTGTAACCTTATAACCTCCTGTGGAACCCCATTGAACTTGACCGTGTTGGTGAGTTGTAGAAATCTCTTGATATGGTCATGTGGGTCATCAATGGTTCGTCCCAAGAATGGCTGAGCGGAGACCATCTGGATAAAGCCTGACTTGAGCTCGAAATTGTTGGCGGCAATTGGTGGTATAACAATTGGATCCGTGTTGCCATCAACATGAGCTTGCAGCAGTTCAATCATTGGGCGATTATCCGGAAGGGGCTCATTGTTGTTGTTATTCATGTTGTTGAAAGGCGGGTTGTTGTTGTAATTATTGTTGTTCGGAGGTGGTATGTTATTGTTGTTTTGTACACCAGCCATGCCTAAGTTATCGAGAGGCTCGGGCTCTTGATAAGACGTGGATCGAGTGCGCATACACCTGCAAAAGAACGAACAAAGAAAAACAAAGCAAAAATATTTTTGGTTTTTATGGTTTTTTTTTTTTTTTTTTTTTAATTTTTAGGATTTTTGAAAATTTTGTATTTTTTAGTTGTTTTTGAAAAGTTTTGTTAAAAAGTAACGTTCACGGGGAACGGATCCCAAAATCCAAATTCTCACAAAAAACTTTTGATCTTAACGAGAGGAGTCGGCAGCGGCGCCATTTAATACATGCATTTTGCTAGGTTCAAAATATATTTCTCGGAATCCTCTTGAATTGATCTCAGTTAAAAGTGGAATGATTTGTTCTTGGTGACAAAAAGTGGATTTGGTTTTCTATTCTACTAACAGGTAAGTGAATAAAATAGTAATGAAATAAACTTAAAACAAGCAACAAATAATAAGCTGAAAAATAACTCTTACTGAAGAATACCCTATGCGGAATAAAACACCATTCGGAAAGACAGCTCTATTCGGAAAGTAAGGTTACTCGGAAAGTCTTCTCTATGCGGAAAACCATTCGGAAAGTAGGCTTATGCGGAAAATACTTCTATTCGGAAAAATCAGGGCTATGCGGAAAATTAAGGTCATTCGGAATATCATGCCAATTCGGAAAACTAAGGTTATGCGGAATATTTAAAATGTTCCGAATAGGGGGAAAGTGGAAACCCCTATTCGGAATAAAAACACTATTCGGAATATATGGAAAGTTCCGAATAAGACAACAAAAGAAAGCCTATGCGGAAAATTGGAAAGTTCCGAATAAGGAAAAAATGAAACAAGGCTATGCGGAATATTGAAATTATTCCGAGTAATGAAATAAAAACACCCCTATTCGGAATATCAAAAGTTCCGAATAAGGGAAACTCTAAAATGGCTATTCGGAATGTAAGGACCTATTCGGAATATGTGGAATATTCCGAATAAAGAAAAATAAAACCTCCACTCGGAATAATTGAAATATTCCGAGTAAGGCAAACGGGAACAAGTCTACTCGGAATAAAAGCCTTGTTCGGAAAATCCTGGGAGTCCAAAAACAGAAACAGTAACCGCAAGAACAAGGGACATGAATTATAACCAAAATCTAACCAAATACTCAAAAAGGTTTTACCAAACTAACCAATAATCATTAACATACCATAAGGAACAAATCCCACCAATAAAAACACTAAATCAACAACTTTTTGTAATCAAACTTGAATCAAATAAGAAACTTAGAAACTTGCAATAAAAATGATGAAGAACAAGATGAATAGAAAAATGGAATGGATTGATTAATGTAAAAGTAACAAGGTTAATGATTTAGGATTACAAGATTGAAAGAAATAGATGAAAATCACCAAACTCCCTAATGGAGTTGGTGATGGAACGAACTACAAAGAAACTGAGAAAGAAAAATGAAGCTCACTCCCTAAAATGTGAAGGGAGTGATCTATTTATACTCCTAGTGGTTGGTTGGTGAGTGGGCTTTCTCCCTTTCTTCTTGTCTTCTCGTCTTTTCAGAAAAGTTTGACGTTTTCGATTCTGATTCGGGATTTGTTGTCGATTAAATCCAACTCGTCTTTTAATTTCTTCGTTAAATAGACTTGAGTTTCTTCGACTTATGAAAATCTTCCGTCTTTAGTCCTTTTCTTCGATAAATCTTCGAATAGGCCCAGTGACTTCAAATCTTTTGCATCTCTTGGACAACAGACTTTATCTTGAGTCTTTTTCCTTGATAAAACCCGTGCAATCCCATGTTTTCTTTAATATTCATCCGGTTAGCTCTGAAAACACAATAAACACAAAAACCACGCATAATTCCAAACAAATGATATTAAATACGTGTTTTGGTCTTGTTTTAGCCCGAATTAAGTGGTAAAAGGATGGGTGTTTACACACCTATCAGGTGGCTAGGACCAGGTTCGACCCAAAAGAGGGATGCCAAAACCATCGGGTTGTTTTTGAAAGAAATAAGGGTGCGTTTGGGTCTGTAGAAACATAAGGGTGTGTTTGATTTATTTAACAGTGGGAAAACGTAGCATAACAGTGGGAACTTATAGTGAATCAGCGGGAAAAGTTTGAACAGAAAACTAGTAACTTTAATATAACATTAGCAACAGATTGGCGACAGAAAATTCTGTCGCAGATTCTTTTTAATGACAGTTTTAAACTCTCAGCTTTTGGTGACACTTTTAGTGACACAGAATTCTGTCACTAATTCTTGTTGACAGATTTTTTATATTATGTTGAATTGTTTAGTGAGACCGAGAAGGGTATCTCGGTAGGCTCGGGACATTATTATAATAAATAAAAAAAAATTCTTATATTATACCTTTTTAATTAAATTGTTTTATAAATGTTTAAAATATATTTTAAATGTATTAATTTAAAATAGTTCTTTAATATTTAAAAGGGTATAATCTTATGAAATGAATTAAATTATTTGGGAACTTTCTAAATTAAGAAACTTTCTATTTTAACGGGATACGTAATATAGTACTACTATAGCGTCGGAAATACTTTGTACCGTAACTAATAGTAGAAAGATAAAACATTGAAATGAATTATTATAAGGTCAGATTTATCAGTAATATACGTTTGGAATTGCAGAAAATAAATAAATAAATGAAAGACCAATAAGAACATGAAATTAAATAAGCGAATATCAGTTTACTCATTGACGTCCCTTATTCATGTAGCTCGCGTGAAAACAGAGTAGACTCTCGGTCAGTTGATCTCGGTCGGTTACTGGACACGAGGTACGGATTTTCGTCCTTTCAGTAAGGACTTCCTTTCTATGCATGATTAGGATTCCCCGTCTTCAGCCAAATGTTTCCCCAGTATATGTTTAAGTTTGTCGGTAATCATGTTAATAACTAAATAAATTGCCTGGGCATTATATACAAGCACGACCAGTTTATGTACTAGTTACGGAGGTACCGTAACCACGGCACTAGAGGCACCGGTGTCGTGACTCACATGCAAGAGAGTGATATCCTGCATCGTCCCACTCATGTTCAGGTTGGCCATTTTTATATGTATGTTTAGTGGGGCGTATGGATGCATCCTAGGCTTATATGTGTTATAAGTTATCAGGGTGAATGTGATGTGTGTTCTACACCCTTCACATTGGAGCTGATCCCTCCACCTAGCACAGTATTTAGAGGTCACCCCTCTACAGCATGACGAGGTCACCCCTCCAATTATTCATGCACGGTTGTTACAGCACGTGACCTATATAAGCTCTGGCAAATAAAATACAGTAAATACATGTTTTCCGAATTAATAGTTATATTTCAGTATCAGTATATATGAACCAGGTTTCTCAGATTTTATGCAGAGTTCTACCACATGTTACATATTAGTCTTATAGCTTCATTGTTGTCTTCTATTTCATTTCTTCAGTACATTTTTATCATGCTATATGCATCCACTGAGCGTTATGCTCAGCCGTAGTTTCCTTTCATGTTTCCAAACGGCAGGTACACAGGGACGATCTTATGACTTCTAAGAGAGTACGTGCATTTGGATTGGAGCTATCCAGACTCCTTTATTTTTATGCACACATTACGTTACTTTAGTTTGGTTGTTTGGACACTGTTTCGTCCTTTTTCTTTCAGTACTTAATCTTTTTATTTTGAGCTTATGTTGGACTACTGATGTTTGATTCCGGTATTTCCGTATGGTCAGATAATGTTTAATACATTGCCTTGCATGCTTTGATGACACGCCATAAATACACGTAACGGTCCATTTATCCAAGTGGGGTGTTACAAAAAACATGTAACTAGGATGCACCCATACGCCCCACATGATAAATATAAATAAATGTCCAAAAGCTGAAGGGACGCCACGAGCAATCACTCCGCCGTGGTGAAGTCATAACATCAGTGCCTCTAATGTTATGGTTATGGTACCTCCATAACTAGGTGAAACTGGTCATGCATGTATATGGCTATAGGTAATCTTAATTAAACATAAGCAATCAAACTCATAACTTATACTACGGGAAAACAGTTGGCTGCATACGGGGAATCCTAATAAGGAAATATTGTCCATAGTGAAAGGACGGGAATCCGTACCTTATGTCCAGTGAACGAGAAAGACGAACTGCGAGAATCCTACTTCTGAATCACTAGTGCTACATAAATACGTACATGAATAAGTATCTGCTTACTAAATACATAGCTGGTTTTATGTCATGTCTTAGCTTATTTTATGTGTTCTTACTATGTTTTACTTGTTTAAAGCCTTAAACTGTATTAAATCTTATATTCTGTTTAATCTGATTAAGTATTTCTGGTATTTCATGTGTTATTATACTTACTGTGTAATAATAAGTAACTTTCCAAAAATAGCAGGTTTCCTAAAATAGAAAGTTTCCAAAAATAGAAAGTTTCCAAAAATAGAAAGTTTTCAAAAATAGAAAGTTACCAAAAATAGAAAGTTTCCAAAAATAGAAAGTTTCCAAAAATAGATTTACTGCTTAAAATAGATAAGTTTCTAAAAATAGAAAGTTTCCATAAATAGATTAGCTGCCTTAATTAAATAAGTTTCCATAAATAGATTAGCTGCCTGAAATAAATAAGTTTCTAAAAATAGCTGGTTTCCATAAATAGATTAGCTGCCTTATTTAATTAAGTTTCTAAAAATAGAAAGTTTCCATAATTAGAAATAAGCTGGTTAAATAAGCTAAGTATATAAGCCTAAGTGTTTTTCATGATTATTTCTAAGTCATATGGTATATTGTATAGTTTAATAATTATTTCATGTAATTTAATTAAACTATAGGTTATAATATTTAATTAAAGTATAACATGTTTTTAATTAAATAAGTTAAATACTTAGGTTAAAATATGTATTATTATATATTAATAATATAACCTAAGTCATGTTAATTAATTAATTATATCCATGGTTTTAAAATAATTAATTAATTATAAGTCTTAAATATATAAATACTTAGGTTAAAATAATTTCATGATCATTAATAATTAAATAACCTAAGTCATGTTATTAAATTAATCACATCTATTATTAATTTAATTTTAACATAAGTTCATAAACATAAAAAAAACTAACATACACCATGAAGCGGATCTAGGCTAAAAACATGAACCGGACATGAATCGACACCGTACCCCGAACCAACTCGAGGTACCCCGTGTTTCCCCTTGCTGCCGTGGGACCCACAAGCACCAACCAAGACCATATGGTCTTGGTGGTGGTCGGCTTGGCAAACCGAAACCCCCTCGGGTTCGGTTGCAGCCTCCGGCCAAAACAAACACCCCTTAAAAACAACCGTTTTATTTAATTTAACTCCAAAACATGTTAGATATATGATTAATTATTATGTTTTTATAAAAACATCACATGCTCATAATTAATAAAAAGATTAAATTAAAAGAAAAGGTTTAAAAAGGTTTTACCGAATTCGTGGATCAAGAGAACGAAGAATAAACACGATCAATCACCAAATCTTCAAGATCAAGGATCAAGAATCACCTTGTATGGTGGTTTGAGGGTGGCGGCACAAAGAACAAGGAAGAAGAGGGTTTTAGGTTTTTCTTGAAATCTTCTGTAAAGTATTTTTGTGTAGTGTAAAAAGTAAATAACCCTTTTAGTAAATTTAACAAATGGGCTTGGCCCATTTGTCCTTGTTTGGCCGCGGGTAGGGACCCCACATGGGGTTCCCGTACCTTTTTCCGTGTCCCGTTATTTAGTTACTCGTTTGTGTTTATTTATGTTCGTGTTTTAAATGTTCTCGTTACGTAAATACCGTGATCTAATATTTTAATTACGCTCGTAATAAATATATATACGTAATTAATAATAGTTCGTGTTTTAAATACGTTCATGATTTCATGATCGCATGTTCGTGATTAATTATTGTTAAATAATTATTACGTGATCGTGTATATAAAATACTTATCGTGTTCTAACACGTACGTAATACGTAAACTCCTAACACGTAATCGTAACCATGCTATATTAGGAAATTTTTAACTAGTACGTACGATCCTAAGGGTACTATGCATGGTAAAAGCATGCGGGTTTTACAACTCTTCCCCCCTATAAAGAATAATTCGTCCCCGAATTATAGATAAAGTAAACTGGAAAAGAAGAACATACCCGAATTCAAAATATGAAATGAGGGTAAGAAGCCCGGATAGACTCCTCCGTTTCCCAAGTGGCTTTCCGCTCGGTATGATCCCTCCATAGAATTTTGACGAATGGAATCGTCTTCTTTCTCATGACTCGTTCTTGTCTGTCAAGAACTCGTTCGGGTTCTTCTATAAAAGTGAGATCTTCACGTATCTGTTCCAATGGATACTGAACCATGTGAAGGGGATGATATTGGTACCCTCTGAGTAAGGACACATGAAACACATTGTGCACATGCGAAAGCTGCGGAGGTAACGCCAATCGGTAAGATACTTCACCAACTCGTTCAATGATATCAAACGGTTCGATGAAACGAGGACTGAGCTTCCCTTTAACCCCGAAGCGTCTAACACCACGTGCCGGCGAAACCTTAAGGAAGACGTGATCTCCTACGTTAAAGTGTAAATCCCTACGATGCTTATCGGCGTAACTCTTCTGACGTGACCGTGCCTCCTAAATCTTCTGCTTAGCTACTGCGATCTTCTCATTTGTCATCTCTATGATTTCTGGTCCTTCAAGTGTTTGCTCGCCAACCTGATCCCAGCAGATTGGGGCGCGACACTTTCTGCCATACAACATCTCAAATGGGGCACATTTGATGCTTGCTTGCCAGCTGTTGTTGTATGCAAACTCCACCAAACAGATGTATTCGTCCCAATCACCCGTCCATTCCAACGCACATGACCTCAACATATCTTCTAATGTCTGAATGGTTCGCTCCGACTGTCCGTCCGTTTGAGGATGAAAAGCCGTGCTCAGCTTAAGTTGTGTACCCCAAGCTTTCTACAGACTTTTCCAAAAGCGCGAAGTGAATCGAGGATCTCTGTCTGAGACGATGCTGGATGGTGCACCATGGAGTCTCATGATCTCTCTTCTGTACGTATCTGCGAGTTTACTTACCGGATCTTCCTTGCGGATCGGTAAGAAATGAGCTGATTTGGTAAGTCGATCAACGATAACCCAAATTGCATCGTGCTTCCTTTTGGTAGGCGGAAGACCGGTAACAAAATCCATGGTGATTTTGTCCCACTTCCACTCCGGAATATCTAACGGTTGAAGGAGACCGCCAGATCGCTGATGCTCGATCTTAACCTGCTGGCAGGTAAGACATTTGGAGACGTAAGTGGCCACATCCTGTTTCATACCACTCCACCAAAAATACTGCTTGATGTCATGGTACATCTTAGTCGAACCAGGATGTATAGAGAATGGGGAGCTATGAGCTTCAGCTAACAAAGCTTCCCGGAGTTCTTGGTCATCAGGAACACAAAGTCTAGTGCCCTGCCATACGATACCATCTGCATCTACTCTGAATTCTGTCTGCTTCTCCAAATTCTGTACTATCGCCCAGATTTCTCCATCATCCTTCTGAGCTTCCTTTATCTTAGATAGTAACTCGGGTTCTACTCTAAGATTAGCCCAGTAACCGTGATGTCCACGTACCATGATCTCGATGTCTAGTCGCTCCAAGTCTCTGATGATTTCCTCTTCGATTTTAATGTCGTTGATCATTCCGGACTTCCTGCTAAGAGCATCTACTACTACATTTGCCTTTCCGGGATGATACTGTAGATTAATGTCATAATCCTTCAACAGCTCTAACCATCTCCTTTGCCTCATGTTCAATTTACGCTGAGTGAAGATATACTTCAAGCTCTTGTGGTCCGTGAAAATGTCACATGATTCTCCATATAAGTAGTGCCTCTATATCTTCAATGCAAACACGACTGCAACAAGTTCCAGATCGTGCGTGGGGTAATTCTCTTCATAAGGCTTAAGCTGCCGTGAAGCGTACGCGATCACTTTCCCATGTTGCATGAGAACACAGCCAAGTCCCTTCCCCGATGCATCGCTGTAGATTTGAAATCCACCCGTACCAGATGGTAGAGTAAGAATAGGTGCAGATACTAGCTTCTGCTTCAGGTCTTCAAAGCTCTTCTCTCGATCTTCAGTCCAGACGAATTTCTCCCCTTTCCGCATCAGTTTGGTCAATGGTAGTGCTAGGCGGGAAAAGTTCTCCACGAACCTACGGTAATAGCCAGCTAAGCCTAAGAAACTGCGGACTTCCGTCGCTGATGTCGGCCTTGGCCACTTAGTAATGGCCTCAACCTTCGCAGGATCCATGATGATTCCTTCTGCTGATACAATGTGACCTAAGAATGCCACCTTGTCTAACCAGAACTCACACTTGGAGAATTTAGCATACAGCTGCTTCTGGCGAAGAATCTGTAGTACTGTACGAAGATGGTCTTCGTGTTCCTCCTTGGATTTTGAGAAAATCAGGATGTCATCGATGAAGACAATGACGAATTTGTCCAGAAATTCATGGAAGATTCTGTTCATCAGATCCATGAACACTGCTAGAGCATTTATCATGCTAAATGGCATAACTACAAACTCGTAGTGGCCATAGCGGGTACGAAAAGCAGTCTTAGCGATGTCCTGCTCCTTGACCCGTAGTTGATGATAGCCTGACCTAAGATCGATCTTGGAGAAGTGTTTGGCCCCTTGGAGTTGGTCAAACAGATGGTCAATGCGTGGCAGTGGATACCTATTCCGAATGGTAATCTTGTTGAGCTCGCGATAGTTTATGCAAAGACGCATACTGTCGTCCTTCTTCTTAACAAACAAAACCGGTGCGCCCCATGGAGATGCGCTCGGTCGAATGAAACCTCGTTCAAGAAGTTCTTGTAGTTGATCCTTCAGCTCCTTCAGCTCTATGGGAGCCATGCGATAAGGAGCCTTGGATATTGGTTCTGCTCCTGGAATCAGCTCGATACTGAATTCCACTTCTCGTGCAGGTGGTATGCCCGGAAGTTCTGCTGGAAACACGTCTTGGAATTCCGACACTATTGGTTGATCCTGAATCGATGAAGACTCAGCATCCAGGTCGTGAACCGTAGCTAGATAACCCTCGCAGCCATGTGACAGTAGTGCACGCGCTTGTAGGGTGGATATGACTTGTACAGACCGTCCGGGTACGAACCCATTATGAATGTACTCTGGTGCATTGACATCACCAAAGATAACTCGATATGAATGGCAGTCTATGGTAGCATGATACTTGGATAGCCAATCCATGCCCAAAATCATGTCGAAGTCATTCATGTCCAGCGGAAGTGCGTCGACAGGTCGAACCTTATCATCAAATTCTAGAGGAAGACTCTTGTATACATGGGTGATTAATACAGAGTCCCTCAAAGGCGTGGAAATAGTAAGCCTATTTTCTAGTGGCAAGGGAGGCATCCTAATGTTCTTAGCATAAGCAGTAGAAATAACCGAGTGAGTAGCACCCGTATCGAAAAGAACACATGCAGCGCGACCATACATATACAAGATTCTAGTGATGGTACCTGTAGACTTGTTGGCCTGGTCTCGAGATGTCGTGTAGACACGCCCGGCAGTAGGAGGCGGCTTGGTATCAGCATGTCCCGATGTACCCTCCATCTCGCCCTTACGGGAATCCTTCATAATATGGCCAGGAAGACCACACTTGAAGCACGCATCAGTATTACGGCGACATGGTCCTGGATGCCTACGGTGGCAAGTAGAGCAAAGAGGATGAGTGTATCCTCCAGCAGGTGCTCTGGCTGGCTGAGGACCTGATAAAACATTTTACATAAGACATGATAAATGGGTACAAAGGATGAAGCGGATAATCGTAAGATTGAATACCAGTGATAGATGGACGGCTAGGCTGTGAACCTCTCTGGTTCTGGTCCCTACCGTTTCCATGGTTCCTGGTAGAAGTTTGCTAAAGTGTCAGAATATGAGTTTTAACATAAAACATAAGGAATTTTGTAAGTATTAGGACCTGTTGTTGTTGGAGTGCCCAGCGTTGTTACGGTAATTTTCATTACCGTCACGCCTATCCGTAGCAGAACGGTCGTTAGTCTGACCGTTTCCCTTGGGCTGATGAGGCTGCTGCTGAGTAGCCGGCTGAGACCGGTCCCCAGTTTTCTACCTGGAAGATACATTTAAGAGATGAATAATTGACATATGGAAAGTATACGGATTGGTCACCGCTTGAATACGAATGTTTACCTCTTGTCGGGTCTTTCAGCTTCCCCGAACTCATCCCTCTCCTGCAGCATCTCCAGTTTTCGTGCTGCATCGGCCACTTGTGCTACAGTGTTGAACGTAGCACACACCAGATTGTTTGCGACCGATGTGCGGAGAGCCCATCTGAAGTGATGTGCCTGCTCTTCAGGAGTACCTGCTGCCGCACCAAGGAAACCAGCCAAGCGAAGAAAGCGCTTCATAAACTCGTTGCTATTCTCCCCAGCTCTCTGTCGGATCCCATGGTACTCTCTCTTGAGGTTGTCCTGCTCAGCCTTGGGAAAGAACTGCTCCATCACCCTGTCCTTGAACTGAGCCCAAGTCAAACCAGCAACCCACTCATCGCCACCTTCAGATTGCATCAATGCTAACCACCAGTTGAGTACATCGCCTTCGAACCGATAGCATGCCAACCTCGCCTTGTATGCGGGGTCACAGCCCATAGCGTTGAAAATCTTCTCGATGTGAGCCAACCAGCTTTCAGCATCGCTGGGGCTATCTGTCTTCTCAAAGGCTCGAGAGCGGAGCTTGTTGAATCTCTCCAGCCATACCGCTAATGTCACTGGAGGAGGAGGAGGAGGTGGCTGATTATGCTGCTGATTGTTGGCAGCTTGAACTTCAGCCCAGATGTCATTCCTCAGTTGAGGAAGCAAGGCTTGCATGGCAGCCTGAATTGCAGCATTGAGCTGCTCCTGTTCGCGTGTGAGAACCATCTAACAGTATAACATAAAACATATGATTAAACAGTTCAAAACATAAAATATAAATATATATATGAAAAAATTTATACTAAAATTTCACGAGAAAAATTTTATGCAAGAAAATTTTGTGTATGAATGCATGATGCAGTTTTATGAAAACTTTTGTATGCTCGAGAGTGAACGCCTCTGGTCAGTTCACCCAAAACAAAGACATAGCGAGGGGGGCGCCTATGGGTCGGTCCCAAATCTAAAAGTTTCGATAAAACACATGCGACTAAATAGGGCCAGTCCTGTACCAACCATTACTTAGTCAAAAACCCTGCAACAATGACATGTATATGTATGCTTAAAAATGATGAATGCATGAAAACAACTGTCAGTTGTAGGAAGACCGTAGTGACTACCCACTAATCACAGGTCATATTTGAGAGCCTACAGGTCGAAGCCTTGGCTCTGATACCATAATTGTAACACCTCATTTTGGAAATGGAAATATCACAGTAATTATGGCGTGTCATCAAAGCATACAAGGTAAAATGTCTAAACATTACTTGACCATAAAAAGGAAAATACCGGAATCAAACATCGGTAGTCCAAAAGTAAGCTCATCACACACAAACATAGTATAGTAAAGAAAAGGACTAAACAATGTCCAAAGCATAAGTATCAAAAGAAAGGAAATGCATAATGTAAAGAAGGCTAGACAGCTTCCAATCCATATGCACATACTCTTAGTGTCTACGAGCGTCCCTGAGTACCTGCCGTTTTGGGAACATAGAAAAGGAAAACGGCTGAGCAAATACGCTCAGTGCACGGATGTAGAATAAAGCATGAATAGGATAAGCATATAACATAATAACAGCGGAAGAAAACTCAGTCCCGAGTAACCTGGTTAAGTCTTAATAAAATTGGTTTTATAGTTTGAAAGTCTTATGTTTATCTTATAAAATCTGTTTGTCATATTTTACCATTAGCCAATATAGGTCATGAAAATCCACCATGCATGAATAATTGGAGGGGTGACCTCATCATGCAAATTAGAGGGGCTGCCTCTAATTTAATATACTGGTTTTTGGGTAGGAGGGATCAGCTCCTTGTGAAGGATGCAAGGCACACACCACATTCACCATGTAATCCTGAATAAAAACATGTAACTAGGATGCACCCATAGGCCCCACATGATAAATATAAATAAATGGCCAAAAGCTGAAGGGACGCCACGAGCAATCACTCCGCCGTGGTGAAGTCATAACATCAGTGCCTCTAACGTTATGGTTATGGTACCTCCATAACTAGGTGAAACTGGTCATACATGTATATGGCTATAGGTAATCTTAATTAAACATAAGCAATCAAACTCATAACTTATACTACGGGAAAACAGTTGGCTGCATACGGGGAATCCTAATAAGGAAAGATTGTCCATACTGAAAGGACGGGAATCCGTACCTTATGTCCAGTGAACGAGAAAGACGAACTGCGAGAATCCTACTTCCGAATCACTAGTGCTACATAAATACGTACATGAATAAGTATCTGCTTACTAAATACATAGCTGGTTTTATGTCATGTCTTAGCTTATTTTATGTGTTCTTACTATGTTTTACTTGTTTAAAGCCTTAAACTGTATTAAATCTTATATTCTGTTTAATTCTGATTAGGTATTTCTGGTATTTCATGTGTTATTATACTTACTATGTAATAATAAGTAACTTTCCAAAAATAGCAGGTTTCCTAAAATAGAAAGTTTCCAAAAAAAGAAAGTTTTTAAAAATAGAAAGTTTCCAAAAATAGAAAGTTCCCAAAAATAGAAAGTTACCAAAAATAGAAAGTTTACAAAAATAGAAAGTTTCCAAAAATAGAAAGTTTCCAAAAATAGATTTACTGCTTAAAATAGATAAGTTTCTAAAAATAGAAAGTTTCCATAAACAGATTAGCTGCCTTAATTAAATAAGTTTCTATAAATAGATTAGCTGCCTGAAATAAATAAGTTTCTAAAAATAGCTGGTTTCCATAAATAGATTAGCTGCCTTATTTAATTAAGTTTCTAAAAATAGAAAGTTTCCATAATTAGAAATAAGCTGGTTAAATAAGCTAAGTATATAAGCCTAAGTGTTTTTCATGATTATTTCTAAGTCATATGGTATATTGTATAGTTTAATAATTATTTCATGTAATTTAATTAAAACTATAGGTTATAATATTTAATTAAAGTATAACATGTTTTTAATTAAATAAGTTAAATACTTAGGTTAAAATATGTATTATTATATATTAATAATATAACCTAAGTCATGTTAATTAATTAATTATATCCATGGTTTTAAAATAATTAATTAATTATAAGTCTTAAATATATAAATACTTAGGTTAAAATAATTTCATGATCATTAATAATTAAAATAACCTAAGTCATGTTATTAAATTAATCACATCTTTTATTAATTTAATTTTAACATAAGTTCATAAACATTAAAAAACTAACATACACCATGAAGCGGATCTAGGCTAAAAACATGAACCGGACATGAATCGACACCGTACCCCGAACCAACTCGGGGTACCCCGTGTTTCCCCTTGCTGTCGTGGGACCCACACGCACCAACCAAGACCATATGGTCTTGGTGGTGGTCGTCTTGGCAAACCGAAACCCCCTCGGGTTCGGTTGCAGCCTGCGGCCACAACAAACACCCCTTAAAAACAACCCTTTGATTTAATTTAACTCCAAAACATGTTAGATCTATGATTAATTATTATGTTTTTATAAAAACATCACATGCTCATAATTAATAAAAAGATTAAATTAAAAGAAAAGGTTTTAAAAAGGTTTTACCGAATTCGTGGATCAAGAGAACGAAGAATAAACACGATCAATCACCAAATCTTCAAGATCAAAGATCAAGAATCACCTTGTATGGTGGTTTGAGGGTGGCGGCACAAAGAACAAGGAAGAAGAGCGTTTTAGGTTTTTCTTGAAATCTTCTGTAAAGTATTTTTGTGTAGTGTAAAAAGTAAATAACCCTTTTAGTAAATTTGACAAATGGGCTTGGCCCATTTAGTCCTTGTTTGGCCGCGGGTAGGGACCCCACATGGGGTTCCCGTACCTTTTTTCGTGTCTCGTTATTTAGTTACTCGTTTGTGTTTATTTATGTTCGTGTTTTAAATGTTCTCGTTACGTAAATACCGTGATCTAATATTTTAATTACGCTCGTAATAAATATATATACGTAATTAATAATAGTTCGTGTTTTAAATACGTTCATGATTTCATGATCGCATGTTCGTGATTAATTATTGTTAAATAATTATTATGTGATCGTGCATATAAAATACTTATCGTGTTCTAACACGTACGTAATACGTGAACTCCTAACACGTAATCGTAACCATGCTATATTAGGAAAGTTTTAACTAGTACGTACGATCCTAAGGGTACTATGCATGGTAAAAGCATGCGGGTTTTACAATGTTGTCCACTGTTTTAAGTATCTTTGTTTTCTAGTTAATAAATTATTGTTAAGGTTTTTTGTTTTGTAACTATTTTTGATGTGATGTTTTCATTTATTAAATTATCTCTTGGTACTTATGTTTGTTGTATTTCTTTTAATGCATTATGTTGCTCTTTGGTCACTGCATGTGTTTGCATTATATTTACGTGCTAATACATACAAAATTTGTTTGTTTTTTACGGGAGTAAAAATTGAAAATAAGATCATAAAAAAAGTTAATAGTGATCAAAGAAGCTGCTGTTGCTACCTCTTTGCAGTATAGATCAGGTATGTGTTATTATATATGCTAGTATCAAATAATTTTTCTCTTTTGGGAGAGCTTCAGTCTATGACCAAATAACTACAATGCTGTTTGTATAACGATTCTGATATAGTTTGCTCTAGATGTTAAGTTGATTAGTAGAATTAGAGGTTTAGCTTTAGCGGAAATGTTAAGTTGATATAGTTTAGACTTTTTGGTAGTTAAAGTGGTTTGATTATGGAAATTTTTTATAGTAGGGATTATGGAACTTTGAAAAATATGTTACTGAACATATATAGACATATAGTAAAAATAAATTGTATGTCAGTATGTATGAAAATACGAAGCAGTTAAATTTTTTGGTTATTTTGGAATGGGTCATTTTTTGTTTTCAGTAAATCTGTCGGCTAACAGATCGAAAACCATACTAAAAAAACGTTGGTTACTGATGTTTGTTTTGTAGCAAAAACGATATTTGTTCAGTAAACGAATTTGGTTACTGATGTTTGTTTATTTAAAGAAAAAAATGTGGTTCGCGCCGCCCAGATTGGTAAAAAGACTAACAGTAGTTTTTTACAGTTAATTATTTAGTATAGTTTTTTTATAGTAGTACTAGCATTTTTGAATGGGTAATAATTAGATTTTACTGGTAGTGGAGTTTTTTTTACTGTATCTATTTGGTATGATGTTGGTTTTGAAACTTTTGATTATCGAAACAAGTCTAGTTTTCTAGCAAAACCATGTTTTTTAAACTGCATAATATCAGTTTGATCTGATTTCGTTCCAATCTGTTCAGTTTATCAGACTTAAACTTTGGTTAGCAAGTAACAACTTGGTTTGCGCCAGATTGGTACTAAAGCGCAACAAAAAGAACTGTTCTTTTCCCATCTTTGGGTATCGATATTGAGTATTTTAGTACAGTATATCAGTATATATGGATTCTGAAATGAAGCAAATGAGGATTAAGGGACATTGTTATTAGAGTGAGGATTAATGCAGGTTATTATAATCCGAGTCAAGAATCCAGACGTGCAAGTTAGAACCTTCGATAACGGGTCCCACACGAGCATAATCTTCACAAAATAATTGTATCTTCTTTTTATATATGCTCGTGGTACGTAAGCCTTTTTAATAAAGTGTTATTTAATTAAGTATGATTAGCATCTTTTCATGATCATGTCTTGAAAAGTACAGATATTTTTTGTTAGAATACTGATAGATCAAACAATATGCAGCACGAAAAGACCGAGTTGGATTATGTATGAGCAAGATTCATAGTTCGACAAGCGTAAGTCTCAGAAGATATAATGTAATGAACAGACCAAGAGTTTGTGGGTTCAATTCTGATATAGTTTGTATAACTTACATTTTCCGTTATACATAAATAATTGAGTAATTTAGGTCTGCATATGTTGATATTATTGCAGTTTCTGTAAAGCACACATGCACTTTAACTCATTACCTATTACCATAAGGTGTAAGCAATGTTTTGGATTGCTCTTAGATAAACGGGTAAGAAAACAGTCTGATCAGTTTTTGACATAAGAAAACAGTCTAATCTGTCTTAGTCTTTGCAGGAAGGAACGTGAAGAATTTGCAGGAAAGAAATGAGTTTCACTTTCATACATTCGAGGGCAGACTTACGGGCAAGTGTCATTTTCTTTTTCGTACATGAAGGGCAGTAAAGATTGTGTTTTTAAGAAGTGTCGTCTTTATTCATGTTGGATGTTGTATTCATATAATAATATTGTAGGCAATTGGCTCCAATTGTAAGATTCAAAGATTATGTGTTTTTAAGAATCACGGATGTATTTCTATAATAAGTGGGATGTTATGGACATCGATTATATTCTCTTTTTTGTTTGGATAAGTTTGTGTTATGTTAACAAGTTGAGAATTTTAGTTTTCCAGTTTGCTAAAATTAACAGGTTGCCAAGAAATCGGGTTGTATTTTGTGGGTTGGCAACTTTGTGGATGGTGACGACTTTTTTGGTCACCAACCAACCAAAATAGTGACCATAGTTTGGTCTCTAACAGATTGGTGACCAAAATATTTTGTCTTTAACCGATCGG